>JAWPHD010021182.1:0-29087 GCA_037043455.1 Cyrtodaria siliqua | reverse complement strand
CAAACTTTACCACATTGTTAATATCAATGAAAGCTCGGACAAGTTCGAAAACCAGCCAGATCGGACCAGTTACACCAGAGTTATGGTCCTTGATTTAGTTAAAATTGCTATATTTTGCCTCGTTAAGATGATAGGGCCTTCGTTTTTCATCATATCTTTACCAAACTTTACCACATTGTTTATATCAAAAAAGCTCGGACAAGTTCGAAAACCAGCCATATCGGACTAGTAACAGCGGAGTTATGGCCCTTGATTTAGTTAAAAATGCTATATTTTGCCTCGTTAAGACGATAGGGGCTTCATTGTTCAACCGATCTTTATAAAACTTTATCAGATTGTTAATGTCATTGAAAGCTCGAACAAGTTCGAAAACCAACCATATCGGACCAGTAACAGCGGAGTTGTGGCCCTTGATTTAATCAAAAATGCTATAATTTGCCTAGTTAAGACGATAGGGGCTTCATTGTTCATCCGATCTTTACCAAACTTTATCAGATTGTTAATATCAATGAAAGCTCGAGCAAGTTCGAAAACTAGCCATATCGGACCAGTAACAGCGGAGTTGTGGCCCTTGATTTAATTAAAAATGCTATAATTTGCCTAGTTAAGACGATAGGGGCTTCATTGTTCATCCGATCTTTACCAAACTTTATCAGATTGTTAATATCAATGAAAGCTCGAGCAAGTTCGAAAACTAGCCATATCGGACCAGTAACAGCGGAGTTAGGGCACTTGATTTAGTTAAAAATGCTATAGTTTGCCTCATTAAGACGATAGGGGCTTCATTGTTCATCCGATCTTTACCAAACTTTATCAGATTGTTAATATCAATGAAAGCTCGGACAAGTTTGAAAACCAAACATATCGGACCAGTAACAGCTTAGTTATGGCCCTTGATTTAGTTCAAAACGCTATATTTTGCCTCGTTAAGACGAGAGGGCCTTCCTTTTTCATCCGATCATTACCAAACTTTTATTTTTGTAATTATTTTTTAAATTAATATATTTTATTTTTATTTTTATTTTTCAAATTTTTTTATTTTATTTATTTAATTTTTTTTTTTTTTTTTTTTTTTTTTTTTTTTATATATTTTTTTTTTTTAAGTAATATTGATTTTTTTAGTTCTATGTTGGACCAGTTGGACCAGTAACAGAGGAGTTATGGCTCTTGATTTAGTTAAAAATGCTATACCGAACTTTAAAGATTCTTTAGTTATGGCCCTTGATTTAGTTCAAAAGCTGTTTTTTGCCGGAAACTTCCAAAAAAACGTAAATGGCAGTCACTGGCTTCATTGATGTTATAAGAGCCATGTTAGCCAGTAGAGCGTCCACAGGCCCTCTTGGGCCTCTTGTGTTAAAAATGCTATAATATGCCTCGTCCTACGATAAGGCCTTCATTTTGCATCTGATCTTTGCCAAACTTTACCAGATTTTACAACTGTCTTTTTAGCTCTACTGATCAGAGATCAGCAGAGCTTATGCCGTGGTGCGGCGTCCGTCGTCCGTCCGTCTGTCTGTCCGTAAACTTTTTTTTGTAGCGACTACTCCTCTGAAACTACCGAATGGATTTTCATGAAACTTTACAGAAATGTTGCCCATGAAGTCTAGTTGATCCTAGCAAAAATTCATGTTGATGTGAAATCCAAGATGGCCGCCAGATCTAAAAATAGGTTTTTAAAAACAAGTTTGTAGCGACTTCTTCTTGAAAACTATAAGTGATATTGATATGGGACTTTTCTAAAATGATCAGCATGACATGATGTTGGTCCTTGTCGAAAATCGTTTTGATTCGACGTTAAACATGGCTGCCAGCGGCCATCTTTGTTTACATAGAGTTATATAATGAAAACTTGTAGCGACTACTCCTCTGAAACTACTTGACGGATTTTCATGAAACTTCACAGGAATGTTGCTCTTGATGTCTAATTGATCCTAGCAAAATTTCAGGTCGGCCGGAAATTCAAGATGGCCGCCCAGGCTTAAAATAATTTTTCAAAATTCAAGTTTGTAGCGACTACTTCTTGAAAACTATTAGTGATATTGATATGGGACTTTTTCTGAAATGATCAGCATGATATGATGTTGGTCCTTGTCAAAAATTGTTTTGATTCAACGTTAAACATGGCTGCCAGCGGCCATCTTTGTTTACATAAAGTTATATAGTAAAAACTTGTAGCGACTACTCCTTTGAAACTACTTGGCGGATTTTCATGAAACTTTACAGGAATGTTGCTCTTAATGCCTTATTGATCCTAGCACAATTTCAGGTCGGCCAGAAATTCAAGATGGCCGCCACAGCTAAAAATAGATTTTTAAAAAAGAAGTTTGTAGCGACTACTTCTTGAAAACTATAAGTGATATTGATATGGGACTTTTTCTAAAAAGATCAGCATGATATGATGTTGGTCCTTGTCAAAAATTGTTTTGATTCAACGTTAAACATGGCTGCCAGCGGCCATCTTTGTTTACATAGAGTTATATAGTAAAAACTTGTAGCGACTACTCCTTTGAAACTACTTGGCGGATTTTCATGAAACTTAACAGGAATGATTCTCTTGATGTCTAATTGATCCTAGCAAAATTTCAGGTCGGCCGGAAATTCAAGATGGCCGCCACGGCTAAAAATAATTTTTCAAAATACAAGTTTGTAGCGACTACTTCTTGAAAACTATAAGTGATATTGATATGGGACTTTTTCTAAAATGATCAGCATGATATGATGTTGGTCCTTGTCAAAAGTTGTTTTGATTCAACGTTAAACATGGCTGCCAGCAGCCATCTTTGTTTACATAGAGTTATATAGTAAAAACTTGTAGCGACTACTCCTTTGAAACTACATGGCGGGTTTTCATGAAACTTTACAGGAATGTTGCTCTTAATGTCTTATTGATCCTAGCAAAGTTTCAGGTCTGCAAGAAATTCAAGATGGCCACCACAGCTGAAAATAGATTTTTAAAAAAGAAGTTTGAAGGGACTACGTCTTGAAAACTATAAGTGATATTGATATGGGACTTTTTGTAAAATGATCAGCATGACATGATGCTTATCAGAGTCAACCATTATTTTGATTTGACGTTAAACATGGCTGCCAGTGGCCATCTTTGTTTACATAGAGTTATATGATGAAAACTTGTAGCGACTACTCCTCTGAAACTACTTGACAGATTTTCATGAAACTTCACAGGAATGTTGCTCTTGATGTCTTATTGATCCTAGCAAAATTTCAGGTCTGCCGGAAATTCAAGATGGCTGCCACGGCTAAAAATATTTTTCAAAAAACAAGTCTGTAGCGACTACTTCCTGAAATCAAAATCAATCAGTAGAGCTTCAAGGTCATTGACCTCTTGTTTATATTATTATTCATTTTTATTTTAATCATTTTTTTATTTTTATTTTATTTTTTTAGCTCTACTGATCAGAGATCAGCAGAGCTTATGCCGTGGTGCGGCGTCCGTCGTCCGTCCGTCTGTCCGTCTGTCTGTCCGTAAACTTTTATTTGTAGCGACTTCACAGCTGAAACTACTGGATGGATATTCATGAAACTTTACAGAAATGTTGCCCATAAAGTCTAGTTGATCCTAGCAAAAATTCATGTTGATGTGAAATCCAAGATGGCCGCCAAAGCTAAAAATAGAGTTTTAAAATACAAGTTTGTAGCGACTTCTTCTTGAAAACTATAAGTGATATTGATATGGGACTTTTTCTAAAATGATCAGCATGACATGATGTTGATCCTAGTCAAAAATCGTTTTGATTCAACGTTAAACATGGCTGCCAGCGGCCATCTTTGTTTACATAGAGTTATATAGTAAAAACTTGTAGCGACTACTTCTCTGAAACTACTTGGCGGATTGTCATGAAACTTTACAGGAATGTTGCTCTTGATGTCTAATTGATCCTAGAAAAATTTCAGGTCGGCCGGAAATTCAAGATGGCCGTCACAGCTAAAAATAGATTTTTAAAAAACAAGTTTGTAGCGACTACTTCTTGAAAACTATAAGTGATATTGATATGGGACTTTTTCTAAAATGATCAGCATTACATGATGTTGATCCTAGTCAAAAATCGTTTTGATTCAACGTTAAACATGGCTGCCAGTGGCCATCTTTGGTTACATAGAGTTATATAGTAAAAACTTGTAGCGACTACTCCTCTGAAACTACTTGACGGATGTTCATGAAACTTCACAGGAATGTTGCTCTTGATGTCTAGTTGATCCTAGAAAAATTTCAGGTCGGCCGGAAATTGAAGATGGCCGCCACAGCTAAAAATAGATTTAAAATAAATAAGTTTGTAGCGACTACTTCTTCAAAACAATAAGAGATATTGATATGGGACTTTTTCTAAAATGATCAGTATGACATGATGTTGGTCCTTGTCGAAAATCGTTTTGATTTGACCTTAAACATGGCTGCTTTGTTTACATAGAGTTATATAATGAAAACTTGTAGCGACTACTTCTTTGAAACTACCTGACGGATTTTCATGAAACTTCACAGGAATGTTGCTCATAATGTCTTATTGATCTTAACAAAATTTCAGGTCGGCCGGAAATTCAAGATGGCCGCCACGGTTAAAAATAGATTTTCAAAAAACAAGTGTGTAGCGACTACTTCCTGAAATCAAAATCAATCAGTAGAGCTTCAAGGTCATTGACCCCTTGTTTATTATTATTTTTTTTTTTTATTTTTTATTTTTTTTTTTTTTTTTAATTATTATTATTTTTTTCATTTTTTTTTTTTTTTTTATCTCTATGTTGGACCAGAAATAAATGCTATATTTTGCCTCGTTAATACGGTATGGCCTTCATTTTTCATCTAATCTTTACAAACTTTACCAGATTCTTTAGTTATGGCCCTTGATTTAGTCAAAAAGCTGTTTTTTGCCTGAAACTTTCAAAAAAACGTAAATGGCAGTCACTCGCTTCATTGATGTTATAAGAGCCATGTTAGCCAGTAGAGCGTCCACAGGCCCTCTTGGGCCTCTTGTTTAAAGCTAGTTTTAAATTGACCGAAACAATCCCACTGTTATCCATGGATGATTGAACCATTAATATTTTCACTTTAACTTGAAACAAATACCTATGTGATACTCTGGCAAGCGGGAATGGTGCTATAGAGCATTTTATATAACTATACAGTTGACTGTGAACCATTCTAACTTTATTATCTTCAGGAGTTATCATTTTGTTTTTATCTGCTAACAATCATTGTGTTTTTATCTGCTAACATATGTATGTTTTTGTCACAGAAACTGACATCCCCAAATCCAGCCCGCCATTAACGAACGGCCATGTATCTCCCACGCTCCACCCAGAGGCGTCAAGTAAATACAACACACCGTTTGCCGACACTAAAATAAACACAAACAGCAACGACAATAGCAGCACAAATTCTGTGATAAAAACTGAGCCGGAGGTGAAGGCTGCCGTAAACAAGCAAGTTGAGTCGACGAGTGGTGCCAAAGAGAAATCTCCAAGTCCCCAACCCCAACGACAGCCGCACGGTAACAGACAACGACAACATTCAGGTCGGTTTTGTTTTCTGGTTTCATTCGTCTATGTAGAAGAGGCCTCAGTAGCTCAGTGGATAAGGCCTTGGCTTTAGAGCTCGCTCCCTGGTGGAGGAATGTCTGATGGAAACTTCATTTTTCATCTCATCTCCTTCTTAGGTTGCTGTCACAATGTAACCTAATATGATTTGTTAACGGGACGTAAACCCCATTTCATTATCTTTAACTATAAAATCTTATGCATGCGTACGTTTAGTTATTTTTTCCCCTCATGCCTTGCAAAGTGATATTTTTTGCTGTGTGCTTATGGCGGTATCGGAGCCACAATGTTGCATCTCCATATAGAAAAGAAGTGTGATACGATCCATATAGAAAGGAAGTGTGATACGATCTTGTGGGCTATCTAAATCATATAAATACTTTTTGAAGTTTCATGGCTTTTTTTTAATATATTTTGAAGTTTCAGGGCTTTTTTAATCCATTTAAGCTTAAGAAATTCCGCCTCTTCCCAAGTGTGATACGATCCATATAGAAAAGAAGTGTGATACGATCTTGTGGGCTATCTAAATCATATAAATACTTTTTGAAGTTTCAGGGCTTTTTTTAATATATTTTGAAGTTTCAGGGCTTTTTTTAACCTATTTAAGCTTAAGAAATTCGGCCTCTTCCCAATTGCAAAAACCTCTATATTTTCCCAGTCAGACTTTACATTGCTTGTATGTTAAAATCATTGCAAAATTCAATACTTGATTAATATTATACCTAAAGCATATTATACCCCCACCCCATTATTGTGAATAAATGGATCTAGCTTTACACATTGTACATTACAGGATCTAGCTGTACACATTGTGAATTACAGGATCTAGCTTTACACATTGTACATTACAGGATCTAGCTGTACACATTGTGAATTACATGATCTAGCTTTACACACTGTAAATTACAGGATCTAGCTTTACACATTGTAAATTACAGGATCTAGCTTTACACATTGTACATTACATGATCTAGCTTTACACATTGTACATTACAAGATCTAGCTGTACACATTGTGAATTACAGGATCTAGATTTACACGTAAATAACAGGATCTAGCTGTACACATTGTGAATTACAGGATCTAGCTTTACACACTGTAAATTACAGGATCTAGCTTTACACATTGTAAATTACAGAATCTAGCTTTACACATTGTACATTACATGATCTAGCTTTACACATTGTAAATTACAGGATCTAGCTTTACACATTGTGAATTACAGGATGTAGCTTTACACATTGTAAATTACAGGGTCTAGCTGTACGCATTGTGAATTACAGGATGTAGCTTTACACACTGTAAATTACAGGATCTAGCTTTACACAGTGTACATTACAGGATCTAGCTTTACACATTGTACATTACAGGATCTAGCTGTACACATTGTGAATTACAGGATCTAGCTTTACACATTGTACATTACAGGATCTAGCTGTACACATTGTGAATTACAGGATCTAGCTTTACACATTGTGAATTACAGGATCTAGCTTTACACACTGTAAATTACAGGATCTAGCTTTACACACTGTGAATTACATGATCTAGCTTTACACACTCTAAATTACATGATCTAGCTTTACACATGGTAAATTACAGGATCTAGCTTTACACATTGTACATTACAGGATCTAGCTGTACACATTGTGAATTACAGGATCTAGCTTTACACATTGTACATTACAGGATCTAGCTGTACACATTGTGAATTACAGGATCTAGCTTTACACATTGTGAATTACAGGATCTAGCTTTACACACTGTAAATTACAGGATCTAGCTTTACACACTGTGAATTACATGATCTAGCTTTACACACTCTAAATTACATGATCTAGCTTTACACATGGTAAATTACAGGATCTAGCTTTACACATTGTACATTACAGGATCTAGCTGTACACATTGTGAATTACAGGATCTAGCTTTACACATTGTACATTACAGGATCTAGCTGTACACATTGTGAATTACAGGATCTAGCTTTACACATTGTGAATTACAGGATCTAGCTTTACACACTGTAAATTACAGGATCTAGCTTTACACACTGTGAATTACAGGATCTAGCTTTACACACTCTAAATTACATGATCTAGCTTTACACATGGTAAATTACAGGATCTAGCTTTACACATTGTACATTACAGGTTCTAGCTGTACACATTGTGAATTACAGGATCTAGCTTTACACACTGAATTACATGATCTAGCTTTACACACTGTAAATTACATGATCTAGCTTTACACATTGTACATTACAGGATCTAGCTGTACACACTGTGAATTACAGGATCTAACTTTGCACATTGTGAATTACAGGATCTAGCTTTACACACTGTAAATTACAGGATCTAGCTTTACACATTGTAAATTACAGGATATAGCTTTACACATTGTACATTACAGGATCTAGCTGTACACATTGTGAATTACAGGATCTAGCTTTACACACTAAATTACAGGATCTAGCTTTACATACAGTAAATTACAGGATCTAGCTTTACACACTGTAAATTACAGGATCTAGCTTTACACACTGTAAATTACAGGATCTAGCTTTACACATTGTAAATTACAGGATCTCACGGACGTGGTCAAGTAGATAACAAACAGAGGACGTCCAGTAACTCATCTGTTGGACATGGTCAAGTAGATAACAAACAGAGGACGTCCAGTAACTCATCTGCTGGGGATGGACTATCGGGGAATAAACATGGTAAGGAATGACTGGTATATCGTTATGTTGGGATACAGAGAAAGTACTTCAAACTGAGTCTATATTGTTGCCTTGAGATCAGAGTATGTATGGGTTTAACGTTGCCACTGGGTTACAATGCCGTAGACACATAAGATGATACCCCACCCAGTCGAATTATATAAACACCGGGCCAACCAGTCCAACCTCTAAACTTTATATGCTGAAACGACAAGCAAAGGCTACCACTAAACTTTATATGCTGAAACGACAAGCAAAGGCTACCACTAAACTTTATATGCTGAAACAACAAGCAAAGGCTTCCACTAAACTTTATATGCTATCACGACAAGCAAAGGCTACCACTAAACTTTATATGCTGAAACGACAAGCAAAGGCTACCACTAAACTTTATATGCTGAAACGACAAGCAAAGGCTACCACTAAACTTTATATACTGAAACGACAAGCAAAGGCTACCACTAAACTTTATATGCTGAAACAACAAGCAAAGGCTTCCACTAAACTTTATATGCTATAACGACAAGCAAAGGCTACCACTAAACTTTATATGCTGAAACAACAAGCAAAGGCTTCCACTAAACTTTATATGCTATAACGACAAGCAAAGGCTACCACTAAACTTTATATGCTGAAACGACAAGCAAAGGCTACCACTAAACTTTATATACTGAAACGACAAGCAAAGGCTACCACTAAACTTTATATGCTGAAATGACACGCAAGGGAACTACTTGTACCAGTTTTAGAAAGTCTTGTATTTATGGATCAAACTCATGACCTCCCACATGCGAGGTGGACCGTTCTACCACTAACTGCCACCAGAAACACTTTCCTGGACTGTTCTACCACTAACTGCCACAAGAAACAGTTCCCTTTGTAGAAACAATACAAATCATGACATGGGATTACTATCGGCTAATTCATGATGCAAGCTAGGTAAATTGTTGTTCATTTTTCACTTTATGTATTACAGGATCTCTCGGACATGGGCACGGTCACTTGGACAACAGACAAAGGACGTCCAGTACCTCATCTGTGGGTGAAGGGCTGTCGGGGAAGAAACATGGACATAGTATGATTATAATTACTTGGTGTAGTTAAAACTAATTGACACTTTCCCATTCATGTTAAAAGCATGTGCATTATCAGCTGGCTATAGACAAAAGGGGGAAGAATAATTCAGCTCATATTAGAGTTATGTCATAAAAAATAGCAAATTTTTTTCTTATGCTTGTACCATACTTGACATAGTATGTCCGTCTGTCCAACTCCTCTAAAACTACTGAATGGATTTTCATGAATCTTTACAGAAATGTTGCCCATGAAGTCTAGTTGATCCTAGCAAAAATTCATGTTGATGTGAAAAATCAAGATGGCCACCAAATCTAAAAATAGATTTTTAAAAAACAAGTTTGTAGCGACTACTTTTAAAAACTCGAAGTGAAATTGATATGGGACTTTTTCTAAATACAAAGATCAGTATGGAAAGATGTTGATCCTTGTCGAAAATTATTTTGATTCGAAGTTAAACCATGGCCGCCAGCGGCCATCTTTGTTTACATAGAGTTATATAATGAAAACTTGTAGCGACTACTCCTCTGAAACTACTTGACGGATTTTCATGAAACTTCACAGGAATGTTGCTCTTGATGTCTAATTGATCCTAGCAAAGTTTCAGGTCGGCCGAAAATTCAAGATGGCCACCACGGCCAAAAATAGATTCTAAAAATAGATTTTCAAAAAAACAAGTTTGTAGCGACTACTTCTTGAAAACTATCTTCTTGAAAACTATAAATGATATTGATATGCGTCTTTTCCTAAAATGATCAGTATGACATGATGTTGATCCTTGTCGAAAATTATTTTGATTTGACGTTAAACATGGCTGCCAGCGGCCATCTTTGTTTACATAGAGTTATACAATGAAAACTTGTAGCGAATACTCCCCTGAAACAACTTGACAGATTTTCATGAAACTTCACAGGAATGCAGACCTAGCTATCAAAAACCTATCAGTAGAGTTCAAGGTCATTTACCTCTTGTTTCTGTTTTCATTCCTTAAATTTTACAAAATCCTTTAAGCATCTGACCTTTTTTGTCACCCTGCGGATTCGAATCCCACTGGGAGCTCGACTTGTAAGTGAGGAAGTGTCGATTCTTATGTATGACGGGAGGTGTACAGTACTGGTTCTAACCAGGAAAAGTGGGTGGTCTGCCTCCACCACAAAAAAATCGACCGTCATATATAACCTTACATGTGTTGAAAATGACGTAAATCACCATACAAACAAACAAACTGACCATTTTTAGCTTCATCGGGCAAAGGTCAGTTGAGTTTATGTCGGGCAATTCATCCGGTGACTGTCCATCAACATTCATCTGGTGTCCGTCCATCAACATTCATCCGGTGTCCGTCCGTCAACATTCATCCTGTGTCTGTCTGTTAACATTCATCCGGTGTCTGTCCATCAACATTAATCCAGTGTCTGTCCATCAACATTTATCCGGTGTCTGTCTGTCAACATTCATCCGGTGTCTGACCGTCAACATTCATCCGGTGTCTGTCCTCAACATTAATCCAGTGTCTGTCTGTCAACATTTATCCGGTGTCTGTACATCAACATTCATCCGGTGTCTGTCCATCAACATTAATCCGGTGTCTGTCCGTCAACATTTATCCGGTGTCTGTACGTCAACGTTCATCCGGTGTCTGTCCGTCAACGTTCATCCGTTGTCTGTCTGTCAACATTTATCCGGTGTCTGTCCATCAACATTCATCCGGTGTCTGTCCGTCAACATTCATCCGGTGTCTGTCCGTCACAATTTATCCCGTGTTTGTCCATCAACATTCATCCGGTGTCTTTCCGTCAACATTCATCTGGTGTCCGTCCGTCAACATTCATCCGGTGTCCGTCAACATTTATATTGTTTACACAATATCTTTTTTCTTTTTTTGACCAACTAATATTTGAAGATTTGTTTCTGTGAGATATTGCACACAAAAGTACAAGTCATGAATGTGTGTCTAGCACAGCGATTGGGTGGGAAACAACATTTTTGGACAAAAAAGGGAAATAACTTTATAGTGTTCTCATCTCAGTCCCGTTGTTGGTTATAATTTGTGGCTGTGGTGTCCAGCAACTTCTGTGACTGTGACTGTGACAGTGGAACACATATTTCATTAGTACTAATTCCGGTAAAAACGGTGTAGAAAATGAACCCTAAAGTCGCGGTTAGGCTTATACAGGGTGACGGCGACACGCTGGCAGTTACTAAATTTTAAACACGTAAACAGATGAGGAAATATTAGGAACTCAGCAGGTTTGAACTCAGAACCTATGTATTTACATATATCCCCAACTCAATCCCACAACACACCTCCATCCTTTAACAGGATCTTTGTCACCCTACAAATATCACACAACTCAGGTCCCTAGATACCTCAGCTAAACAGCCTCCAACAAGAAATATCCTGGTCACGGCACCAATGTAAACAGACGAGGAAAAATTAGGAACTCGGCGGGTTTGAACTCCGAACGATTTCATGTGAAGCGGATGCTCTAGTGATATCGCCATTAAAGCTAGCTCAACAGAGTGAACTTATAAACCTATCTATTTACTAATACCCCCGACTGAATCCTACTACATACATTTAACAAAAGAAAATACAGTAGAAGCAAGACAATTGTATGAATTATCACAACAACAAAAAAAACATAACAAGGTTCGTTTTATGTGTTACACGTTTAATTGTGTTACATTTTGTTACAGTTTTGGAAAGATCAGCTAAAGACCTCCATAGACAGACCGTGTCCCTGGAGAGACTGAGTCTGATGTTTGATGAAGAAGTTGACAAGAGTTACAAGAGGGTCAAATCAGTTTTTGATGACATCAGAAACTGGTAACTATTCTTAAGCAATGAACACTCGCAACAGCAATATTTATGTCTCGCCCCACGAAGTAGTAAGGGACACATTGTTTTTGGCCTTTCCGTCCCTCTGTCCATCCGTCCGTCCGTCGTCTCCGTCACAAATCTTGTCTGCATTATTCCTGCTTAATGGCTTATTAGATTTTGATGAATTTGATGTATGAAGCATCAGTATAATGTCTAGTTGTGCATATCTGATTTTGAGGTCAGTAGATCAAAGGTCAAGGTCACCTTGACCCGACCCGATAATGAAAAACCTTGTCAAATCTGGTCTGCGCTACTCCTAAACGGCATGTTGGATTTTGACAAAACTTTGTACAAAGCATATGATGTCTAGTACATTTTTAGACTAAGGGTATTTCAAGTCTTAAAAGCCTTAAAAGCCCTAATATTGTCAGGAAGTGTTAGAGAATCATGCACATCCATTAACAGTTTGTCTGAGATCACATATACAGTCAAACCTGTATTTAGAGACCACCAAAAGGTAGTATAGCGTCTCCGTGGCCGAATGGTTGACGTTGCGTTGTAAACCTTCACCTCTCACCGCTGCGGTTTCGAATCCTACTAGGAGCTCGACTTGTAAATGAGGAAGTGTCGATTCTTACAGATGGCGGGAGGTGTACAGTACTGGTTCTACCCGGGAAAATTGGGTGGTCTGCCTCCACCACAAAAAAATCGACCTCATATATAACCTTACATGTGTTGAAAATGACGTAAAACAACATACAAACAAACTAAAAGGTAGAGCAAAATTGGTCTCCTGACACATGTGGTCAGTTAATACATGTGCTTTTTAATTTGAATAAAACAATAACATTGGTAACTAAAACTTTAGAAATATATTTGACTGTATTGTTTCAGGTGTTTCTGAAAAGTATTATAAACAAATGTATTTATGTTTCAGCTGGAATGCAAGAGAAGCGGAGATAATCAGAGAAATGAACATAGTGCGAGACACAGGCAGTAAGAGTTAAATCCCTTTGTTAAAGAAACTAACCCACCAAATAAAAGCAAAATTACACCACAAAACCATTTATCAAAATTCTGTCCAGGTGTTCAGGTCATATAATAATGTATAGGTGCTGATTAAAAGTAAAGTTATTTTCACTGGTTCTTAAAATATATTATAAACTGGCAACTCTTAATTAGACACTCCAGTTTTGGGGTTTGGCCTGGCTGGTTAAAGCTGTTTATATTGTGTCTAGAGAGTTTGGATTCTCAAAATATGTACCTTAGTTACTAATCACAGTCTGAATATGCGTTAGACAAATGAAACTTGCTTCTTTTCATGCTGTTTTGCCAGTATAAATTCATCTTTATATGAAATAGGAAAAAAAGTATTTTGATTCGCATTATACAAGGAAACAACTTATTTTCCCCAGGTTCGACCTCTAAGAATGGGGTGCGCACTATACACTGGTGTACACTATACACAATAAAATACGGTAATTAAATTTGAAAAGAAAAAAGATGCCTCAATACATGGTCTGATTGCTTTTCAGGAGAAACGTTTGCCATGAGACAACGTCTGGCTGCTGATCTTAAAGTGCAAATTGATAGAGAGAGAATGAGCGAAACAGAACTGGCCGAGTTGAGAAACAATATCAAAGTAAGTTGTGTGTATCAACTTATGTCTGTTATGTCCTTAACCCCGCTACATATATATAATGGACTGTTCTTTCTTCGATTTAAGACCATTCCATTGATGTGACAAAGGGGTGTTTTGGGGGTAACGACTAATCAGCAGCCGGACCTTGTAAACCCTGAATAACCTCACAGGCTGATCTCTGTTTACAATGGACACAAAGGCTATTATAGTCGTGCTTAGCGGGTTGAGGGTTAATTGAAATGATGGGGTAATGGATTTGTTTTGGCATATGCTTGGTCAAGACGGACAAATCGTCCCAATCCGTCAACTAAAATAGCCACCTTTACTACAAATAGAAAATCTTAAAACGACTTCTTCTTACAAACTGTTGAGTAGCATTTGATGATGCTACAGGAAGCATCCTTGCACCGACCTCTCTCATTCTCATGAACCAATGACCCAATTTTTTTGAAACTTAACCAAAAGCATTGTCTCATAACTCTTTCTCAGAGCTAGGGGAAGAGGCCGAATATCAGTCGCTGTTTATGAAGGGGAAAAAACGAATTTGCACTTAATGACAGAAATTAGGTATTACACTTGAGCATTTGAGCACGGCCCCAGTCGATGATGAGCCGAAGAAATAGCTGACTGTTCTCATTCTTTAGTAAATATAGCATAATTTGACTGGAAACATAATATTCCTTCTATACCCATAAACTAATTCACTGAGTTGTGTATTTCAGCATTTTGTTAGTGACAGAAAGGTAGACGAGGACATGAGTCGTACGACACGATTCTTGTACGATGATGACCAATTTAAACGAGAAGTTTCTAAATTTGGCGAAGGTAAGCATGGGCTTGAAGCTCCAACAATTCATTAACACATACAGATATACAGAAAGTAATTTTATATCCTATTTTGAAAAAACTATGCATCAAGACTAGCATTCTCTTCAGAAACTGATAGTCAGGCAAAAACAACAACAATATTTTGGCTAACCCATTCGATTCTTGTTTTTGGTTCCAACACTACATTATTTTTTTTAAATACATGTAAACCTGTAGATTGATAGCAAAAATACAACAACAAAAACCTTCCTACCTATTACTGCATGTGTAAGCATGTTTAAGACCTGCACTGAGAAACATAAATATATATATATTTGTTGGTTCAAGTTGATTCTCATTGCTGGGTCATCAATTATTTAGTCAGTTTAAGCTAGTACATTGAATTAAATACACACCAAGTCAGATCTGACAGAATTGTTCTTAACAGGGAACCAGAATTGTTCTTGACAGGGAACCGCTTGGCATTTAACAGAAATGATTTTAGACATAAACACAATCTGGAATTGTATTAGATGGCAATATCTTCACAATGGACAGGATAGCCTGGAGCTATCCAAGATTCTGGAGAATTGAATTGAATTGAATTGGGTTTTAAGGCGCACCAACACATGAAAGGTTATATGGCGCCTAACAGGCATGAACATGCCAGGCCCATCCTCCATGTACATCAAGATAAAATATGGAGAATGGGCCTAGGACCTTCTCACCCTGAACTGCAGAGTTGCTGCAAATTCTATTGTAGACACTCCATTTACGCTGGAGCCACGTTTATTGTTTTTCTGCCACTGCTCTTAGTGATGTGAGCGAGATGGCACATGAAACAATGCAGGGGTCATGATGAAGACCTTTAATGAGCATGAACAATGACAAAATGAATATGAATGAGGGGTCCTACCCCTCTGCATGTAATGAATATGAATGAGGGGTCCTACCCCTCTGTATGTGACGGTGTGTTTGCAGTGGTTGTATTCTTAACCCCGGCAACCACACGGGGATATGCTGGAGAAGATCCTGTCAAAAGTTTCATTGTTGTTGTTGCTATATTGGGTGAGGGGACGTTTTGTACTCATTAGAAACTGAGAAGTACCTAAACCATGAAACAAGCCAATTGAATTATTATATTATAGTCGAATATGCTGACCATACAAATTTAACACTGAATAGAAAGTCATTGTTTTTCCAGATTCTTCCAAATCCTTGCATATATTTAGAACATAATTGTTTGTCAATTTCAGTGGTGCCAGTGAAATGTGCCTATGTTCAACAATCTCATCTTGTCTCATCTGTCAGCAGTAATACCGCCATATCTGACACAGAATATCACCCTAGACCTTCACAGAAACCTCATATAGATCCATCTCATAAACCCGGTAAGTGTCTGTCTGTCCGTCTGTCATAGAATACATAGAATATCACCCTAGACCTTCACAGAAGCCTCATATAGACACATCTCATAAACACGCTAAGTGTCTGTCTGTCTGTCAACTGCCATATCTGACACAGAATATTACCCCAGACCTTCACAGAAACCTCATATAGACACATCCCATAAACTCGGTAAGTGTCTGTCTGTCTGTCGGTCTGTCTGTCATAGAATAAACAGAATATCACCCTAGACCTTCACAGAAAGCTCATATAGATACATCTCATAAACCTGGTCAGTGTCTGTCTGTCTGTCATAGAATACACAGAATATCACCCTAGTCCTTCACAAAACATATAGACACATCTCATAAACCCGATAACTGTCTGTCTGTCTGTCAGAGATCAGCAGAGCTTATGCCGGGGTGCGGTGTCCGTCGTCCATCTGTCTGTCCGTCCGTAAACTTCTTTTTGTAGCGACTTCTCCTCTGAAACTACTGAATGGATTTTCTTGAAACGTTACAGAAATGTTGCCCATGAAGTCTAGTTGATCCTAGCAAAAATTCATGTTGATGTGAAATCGAAGATGGCCGCCAAATCTAAAAATAGATTTTTAAAAAACAAGTTTGTAGCGACTACTTCTTGAAAACTCTAAGTGATATTGATATTGGATTTTTTCTAAAATGATCAGCATGACATGATGTTGGTCCTTGTTGAAAATCGTTTTGATTCCACGTTAAACATGGCTGCCCGGCCATCTTTTTTTACATTGAGTTATTTAGTAAAAACTTGTAGCGACTACTCATCTGAAACTACTCGTCGGATTTCCATGAAACTTCACAGGAATGTTGCTCTTGATGTCTAAATGATCCTAGCAACATTTCAGGTTGGTCGGAAATTCAAGATTGCCGCCACAGCCAAAAAGAGGTTTTAAAAAAACAAGTTTGTAGCGAGTACTTCTTGAAAACTATAAGTGATATTGTTATGGGACTTTTTCTAAAATGATCAGCATGACATGATGTTGGTCCTTGTCGAAAATTGTTTTGATTCGATCTTAAACATGGCTGTCAACGGCCATCTTTGTTTACATAGAGTTATCTAGTAAAAACTCGTAACGACTACTCCTCTGTAACTACTCGACGTATTTTCATGAAACTTCACAGGAATGTTGCTCTTGATGTCTAATTGATACAAGTTTGTTGCGACTACTTCTTGAAAACTACTTCTTGAAAACTATAAGTGATATTGATATGGGACTTTTTCTAAAATTATCAGTATGACATGATGTTGATCCTTGTCAAAAATTATTTTGATTTGACGTTTAACATGGCCGCCAGCGGCCATCTTCGTTTACATAGAGTTATATAATGAAAACTTGTAGCGACTACTCCTCTGAAACTACTTGACGGATGTTCATGAAACTTCACAGGAATGCTGATCTAGCTATCCAAAACCTATCAGTTGAGCTTCAAGGTGATTGACCTCTTGATTTAAATCATTGGTATGCTATGATGCGTTAACATGTGTAAAACAGAAGTCAGGGTTGACGTATGTCCCTTCAAAGATAGCGCAGTGGTGTAATGGTTAGTAACCCAGGGATAGCACATTCAATCCCAGTCGGGACTGAATTCAGGTTAATTTGTTTAAAAAATATTTCCTACCTAACCAGTCCTTCAGCTGAGACTTTAAACCGAGGTCTCCTCGCTAAAATGTTCGTTTTAAAGTCTTACGGATGGCAGGAGATATGCAGTACAGGTTCTTCCCCGGAAAAAAGTTGGTGGTCTGCCTTCTTCAGAAAATATTTGACCATGATATATATATAGCCTAAAATGTGCCAACAAATGACGTAACACAATATTCAACCTTAAAGGGACACTGTCCGTAACTTTTAGCTTATAAAACACACAATAATTATGTTCGCAAACATTACACACTAAACATCATTGAATATTTACTAATTAAAAGCAAGATTGTTTAACGGAATTCAATCGCGGTACAAAAAAAAAGTAAATCCGCTTTGTGCGTTTGAACTCGCAGCCCAAACTAAAATTACTCTCATCGGAATAATAGTGTGCGTGAGCGTAAGTGGTTGACAACCCTCCCAACTGAGCTAAGCGGGCTATACATATTTCGCAATACATACTGTGGTGAAAACCTAATGCGCTAATGGAAGTCACGTGATCGCAGAAAAGGTAAATATTGTGGGTCCCACTTTATTTACATATAATAATCAAAACTTTTTTTTTTCAAACTCACGAATGTATTCCTACATACTTCTTAGGGTCTATCCTCATATTTTCAAGTGTACATTTCACTGAATAAAAGTCAGCCAGTTATTTGGTTATGCTCAATATCTGCTTACTTACGGACAGTGTCCCTTTAAAAGAGGAATCCATAGAGAAATCGAAAGAAGATGTATCATCAACTTTGCCTAATAAAAATGCCACAAAAACGTAATAGTTTTGCAATAAAAGTGGGTTAATAAAATAAAGCCAGGAAGAGTTGACATGACAAGAATTTGAGCACTGTTATTTATTGGTAGTTTCCTTACCGTTACAGATAATAACAAAAAAGACAGCAGTAAAGCACATTTAGACTCTGACGAGGCACATGAAATGGCTGAGTTGCAGAAACGGTTAAAACATTCATTAACTTTAGAGGTAAGTTATAGGTGTTATTTCTAGAGGTAAGTTATAGGTATTATTTCTAGAGGTAAGTTATAGGTATTATTTTTAGAGGTAAGTTATAGGTATTATTTTTAGAGGTAAGTTATAGGTATTATTTCTAAAGGTAAGTTATAGGTATTATTTCTGCTTACTTATGCAGCTTACACAACATTAGAATGAAGAAAATAGTTACATAGCAGAACTTGTAGAGGGATGAGGGACTGAACAAAATAGAATAGAATAAGCTTGGGCCATATAACATACAGCATATAAAGTTTAATATTGCAAGAGTCAACAAACAATAGTTTGATTTTGGTTAGAAAAGAAAAATGCAATTATAATATATATATATATATTAAATTAAATAATACAATTAATATAATAAACAATCTGAACAGATTTACTTATCAGACTTTCGATCTCCTGAGTATTTATAATAATAATTCTATGAACAAACACCCTACTATTGATATTGACTAGAATTATACGTATACGAAGGTGACAGTTAAAGGATGAAATATACAACTAAATTAAGTAAATCTAATCTTCTGTCGTAACACCTGTATAAATAGACAAAATACTAATAACTTCAGTACTTTCATTATTTAAGAACATTAAACATATTTAAGTGTCCGTCCGTACATTCATGTCCGGTAAATAACTCGGACAATAATGGATGGATTTTCCAATAACTTTGCACAAGTGCTCACCGCAACAAGACGATGTGTGGCGCGCAAATTCCAGGTCCGTGGCTCCAAGGTCAAGGTCACACTAAGAGGTCAACGGTCAAAAGGAAGTAATTTTGTGTCCGGCAAATAACTCCGACATTCATGGAGGGATTATTTTATAAATAACCTGGCACAAATGTTCACCACAACAGGAGGATGTGTCATATGCAAATTCCAGGTCCCTAAATTTCCGTACTTTCGTGTCCATATATATTTCATGTCCGGTAAATAACTAACATTCATGGAGAGATTTTCAAGTAACCTGCCACAAGTGTTAACCACAACAAGATGACGTGTCGCGCACAACATCCAGGTCAGTAACTTCAAGGTCACACTTGGAGGTCAAAGGTCAAAAAGAAGTTCTTTTGTGTCCATAAATAATTCTGACATTCATGGAGGGATTTTCAAATAACTTAGCAGAAGTGTTCACAACAGTAAGACTGTCGTGAGCAAAATCCAGGTTAGTAGCTTCAAGGTCAATGTCACACTTAAAGGTCAGAAGATGTCGTGTGTCCCTGTATTTGATTGAAGTCATGTAAGTCGTGTCCGGTCTATAACTTTGTCATCGGTTGAGGTATTTTTAGAAGGCTCAAGGTGATCTATTGGGATCACTCTCGTCCGTCCGTCTGTTAACTTTTCTTCAAACGACTTCTCCTCAGAAACCGCTTGGCTAATTTTGACCAAACTTCACATGGGTGATCCTTAGATAAATGCTTTTTAGATTTGTTAAAATTAGGTCAGAGCGACATCCAAGATGGCCGCCATTACTATATATGGTCGATACCTTAAAAAATCTTTTTCTCAAGAACCGCTGGACAGATTTCAACAGTTTTTCTTTTAAAATGATCGTCAACGCCTAGACTATCAATTTTGTTCAAATGAACCCGGGATCAAATATGGCCGTGCCCCGGGGGTCCAAAGTTTGTATATTGAGATTTTGCATGTTTTTCATATAGACATATAGGGGAAAAAAATTAAAGAAATCTTCTTTTCTGAAACCACAAGGCACAGAGGTCTCATGTATTACATTTAGCATCAGCTTATGGTCCTCTACTAAGTTTGTTCAAATGGTGACCGTGGGGTCAAATTTGTCCCTGCCCCGGAGGTCACAGTTTTACATAGACTTATATAGGAAAAAATAAATAAAAATCTTCTTCTCGGAAACTACAAGAGCCAGAGGTTTGATATTTTGCATTTACTATAAGCTTATGGTCCTTTACCAAGTTTGTTCAAATGGTGACCCTCGGGTCACATTTGGCCCCACCCCAAGGGTCACATGTTTTACATAGACATGTATAGGGAAGAACTTAAAAAATCTTCTTCTCTGAAACTGCAAGAGCCAGAGGTTTAATATATTGCATTTGCTATAAGCTTACGGTCCTCTACCAAGTTTTTTCAAATGGTGACCCAGGTGTCACAGTTGGCACCACCCCGGGGGTCACAGTTTTACATAGGCTTGTATAGGGAAAAACTGAAAAAAAATCTTCTTCTCTGGAACCACATGGCACAGAGCTCTCTTGTATTACATTTAGCATCAGCTTATGGTCCTCTACTAAGTTTGTTCAAATGGAACTGCAAGAGCCAGAGGTTTAATATTTTGCATTTGCTATAAGCATGTGGTCCTCTACCAAGTTCAGTGCTCACGCTACCATACGCCATGGTCGCCATTTGCGATTATTTTATAATACTGTCGATTATTTTAAAGAAATGTCGACAAGAAATGGCGATTATTTTATTTATTTATTTTTTATTTTTTTTTATATTTTTTATAAATTTTTCCTATAATGGTCTGTTTGACACCCCAAGTAATAAATGACCGCAATAAACATTACATAATCCGTTCACGCCACCTGTGATGTCGCCACGCGCTTATCAATTATTGCTTGTAAAATTTGTTAATTCCCTTAATTGGCACTTCGTTGTCGGATAATCGGCATTGTTGATACACGCAAACATCATGTGATTAATGGACCGAATAGCCAATCAGATATGCCTTTATTTGTTATCTTTCGGGCGATTGACCAATCAGACAATCCATTACGCATCCAACAGTAGGTACAGTTTCCTGTTTGTTTCACTGTACACAAACTACGAAGAGATGAAATTAATTTGTGCACACACTATTATGAACATAGTCGCTACTTTCATCTGCATTAATAGCTATCTCATCATGATCCCGATAGGTAGCAAACTCCCATGTGTATTGTGAACTGTGAAAACACTTGCAATAAAGTAATTAAACATTGAAACAATAAGAAGTTTGAATATTGTGCCTGGCTTCGTGTCGGCAGTTTCAATTTGTCACAACTTTGAGATCGACAATTAATGACATAAAACTACATTATCCTACTATTAGGGTCGTGTTTTCTTTCCCCTTTGATAAGAAAGACCATTTTTGGCATTCAAAACACATTAATGCATGAAAAAAGTTGATGGTATTTCGATTAAATGTTTGAAATTTTCGGGCCGTAAAAGTGCGGTGTCGTAGTACTTCGGATGGTACATAATTTCGGATTTTTTTTTTTTTTTTACCTAATCGAATG
Organism: Cyrtodaria siliqua; assembly: GCA_037043455.1. NCBI lineage: Eukaryota > Metazoa > Mollusca > Bivalvia > Adapedonta > Hiatellidae > Cyrtodaria > Cyrtodaria siliqua. The sequence continues at coordinate 7,148 of JAWPHD010021182.1, read as the reverse complement.
AGAAAAACTGTCCTTTACAAATACATGTTGGTGGAAAGAAAAACGATATATAGATGACAGATACATAAAGCATATTTCTATTCATTATTTAATCCGTCATTCTTTGTTTTATCAATGTGTAAGGAGTTCCTGGTATCCTACTTTTAAATGAATTCTAGTCTAGGCTCCTACTTCTTTCACTTGGAGAAAGTGGTGACAAAAAGAAAAATATAGCCAGAGGAGGCCCTGATAGCCCTGATTTGGCTCTTACGACTGACCAAATTTTCTTATGCATTAAAGTTGGCTATTATTTTTTTAACTAAAAAATGTGTGGCAATTAATTCAAAATGGCCAGTGTGTGAGCACTGCAAGTTTGTTCAAATGGTGACCCTGGTGTCAAAATTTGATGCACCCCGGCGGTCACAGTTTTACATAGACTTATATATATAGGAAAAAAACAAACACTGAAACTGCAAGAGCCAGAGGTTTAATATTTTGCATTTACTATAAGATTATGGTCCTCTACCAAGTTGTTCAAATGGTGACCCTGGGGTCAAATTTGACCCCGCCCCGGGTTCACAGTTTTACATAGACTTTTATAGGAAACACATTAAAATCTTCTTCTCTGGAAATACAAGAGCCATAGGTTTAATATTTTGCGTTTACTATACTCTTATGGTACTTTACCAAGTTTGTTCAAATGGTGACTGTGGGGTCACATTTGGCCCCGCCCCAGGGGTCATGTTTTACATAGACTTGTATAGGGAAAAACTTTAAAAATCTGTATCTGATATTTACCAGACTTTGTCAGTGTCTTTATATCAATGTTGTTATACACAACAGAGCCCACATTTCTTGAACAATCTTAACCAAACTTGCACAGATTGTATATGACCATAAGATTTCGAAGAAGTTTGATAATGTGCCAGTACTCAGGTGATCGATTTAGGGCCATTTTGGCCCTCTTGTTATATAACCTGGCAGAAATGTTCATCAGAACAAGACGATGTGTCGTGCGCAAAACAGGTCCGTAGCTTCAAGGTAAAGGTCACACTATGCCTTATGACCCTATATTTGATAAGAGCGCCCCATTGGCATTTTGAATAGCGCCCGTGAGCTTCTATTTGGGGAAATACAGTAGTTACACATTTTCTAACGTCAACCAATTGGGGATTGCAGAATTTTGGCAAATGTGTCGGAAAACAATGTAACTGTGATATTGCAGGGTATACCAGTGGTGACGTACCCAGATAGAGCAACGAGTGCACCTGTAACCACATCCACAGAGACCAAACCCACGGGCAGACCAGAATCAGGTATTATATAACTGTCTTTCTGCTCTGATCTCTGTATGTTGACAGTATGTAACGATGTATATGATATTTAACCGTATATTTAGGCAGCCTCCTATTTAGGCAGCTGCCTCTGTAATGGTTTTCAGAATGTGTGGTTAAATGACTGTTTATCGCAATTTATGTCACCCACCAAGCAGGGGTGTAACAGTTTGACTGTTGCCTTCCCTGACAATGAACCGATTCATGGAATGATTTTGATTGGTTGAGTTAAACCTGTAACACTACGCAAGTTTATTAACTGAAACTATTTTATTTATTATATTCACCCAGATCTGAGTCATAAACTTATTATTTGTGACAGCTTATAAAAATAATGCACGTTATACAAAACATTGTTGTTGGTGTGTTAAAAAGTTGGCGTAAACTGCTATTTTGTAAAGAGGTAAAACACGAACTTGTTATGTGTGAGACGCGACGTTACGACGTCACATATTTTATGAAATTTTGGCGCTAAAGTGTGTCTGACGTTGTGGCGGGTCTATGAACATCTAAATTATTTTTTACTAATTTGATTGCAATGTTATGTGATAAAAAGGATCTTAAACGAGTTCCCATTCCATATAAGATTTATGAAAGTCGTTATGAATTATTTTTAATTAAAAGGCTCGTTAAAATTAAAATAATTCATAACTCGTTTCATAAATCTTATATGAAATGAGAACTCGTTTAGGATCCTCTATATAACACATCTATTTTCAGCCAACGCGAGAAGTAACAATAGAAATCGACGGAGACCAGGAGACAGGGACCGGCGGGATCGTCCCCAGCAGGAAGGACCAAAAGATGACAGTCGCTCTTCGTATAATCAGGGTTCCGGTGGAGAACGTGTTATATTGATAGGGCGGGGAACACGTTCACAGGGTGGTGGTGGATCACGTCCTCCCAGAGGGGGTAGGGGACAGGGAGGGTATAGAGGTAGAGGGAGGGGAGGTGACTTCAACCCAACACCGAGAGAAAATCCTGTTAACCCGGGCAACCAGGACACAAACTCTGGTAACCAAGGTGATAGTAGACCATCTACAGGCGGAGGTCGAGGGTCGAGTCCCAATAAAGGTCAATCTTTTAGAGGCGGTTCTGGCAGTCCCAGAAGGAATAACCGTGGCAACAGAGGATCTAGTTCTTCTAGAGTTCGTGGTTACCAAGGCAACAGCCCTGGACACGCAGTAAATAGTTTGGGTGGTGGGCAAGTGAGTGTAAATACAGCAGAACAGTGAAACTAGTCAACGAATTGTTATAAAAATTATAAAATATATATTAATATTATATCTTTATTGTCATCGTCATCGTTATCAGTAAACATTTGACGAACAGTTGATATGCAAAAAATTCTGAGTTTATGAAAATTTAATTATATATTTTTGAAACTTTTAATTATATGTACTGTTGGATATACTTGTGATGCTAGATTTTGAATGCTTGCAGTATTCATGTCTGGACAATTGTAAATATGGACAGTCTTCACCGTGCAAGCTCGCGGTGGAGTTGCAAGCTCGCAGTGAAGTGAGCTTGTGGAGTTGCAAGCTCACAAGTCTCGTAGTGGAGTTGCAAGCTCGAAATGGAGCTTTTTTCTGGACTGTTGTGTTAAAGCCGTTGTGTTTTGATAGAATACATGTATCATGACAAATGTATTTATGACACAGGTTGTTGAAAACATAGTGTTACAAAAAATAGTAGAAAATTATGTATGTTAATAAGCTTCAGCAGTAATATATGTATAAGATATCAAGGCTTTATATTTACATAATAACTACGAGTTAAGTTGGGTATTTTGCACCAAAATCAGAAAGCAATTTCATGTATTCAAATAGAAAATGTTATAACATTTTAAGGATGCTCTGAGAATGCACTGTGGGCACCAAAATATTAACAATTTGTGTATGCACACGATACTGGTCGGAAGTGTATAGTGTTACCTTTATCTGTCTGTAGTACACATATCCATCTGTCTGTCTCGCATAATAAAGATTTTTCATTACGGTGGATGGTGGCTCTGTTTTTAAGTCACTCCCCAAACTCAGATAAATCTAGATGAGTACTTTACATTCTGATCAAAAGTAGGTCACCTTGACCTTAAAGAAGGTCACCTTGACAAAGTAGGTCACCTTGACAAAGTAGATCACTTTGATCTATTGTTACACATAGTTGATTCCGGTTAAATATTTTTATTATTAGCTGTATTTCTAAGTTGCCGATAGCCTTACAGTCTTTAAACTTCATACGCAAAAGTAGTTCACAGTGACTGACCTTAACCTTGACATCTCCCTGTTAGTTGACAATACATCAGGAACCAGTCAAAACAATGGACTGTGATGCTGATTACAAACAAATAAAAGCCCATGTGTAAGATCGCACGCAGTTTTTTTCATGAGAAAATAAATGCAAATTTTGATAGTGATTCCGGTAATATTTATATAAAACATGTTTGGAAACAGAAACAGTCTTACAAAATGGTGAACATGTAACCTTGATCAGCCTGCACATAGTTCGCAGGTTGATCTGGGCCTACACTTGTTGTAAAATCAATGTTTTCGTCTGTGGCAGAAAAAGGGTTAAAGAGGCTTGGTTATGGTTATTGCCATGATTGTATGTCAGTTTGAAAGGTATGTCAGTGATTGGAAAGCTTAGAGGAGTGAGTGGTTTAAGGTCTGGGCAGTGTGTGGATTGAAGTCCTTTGAGATTATTCAGAGCTGCGAGAGTTGTCAGCTGCGATGAATTGAAAGAAACTTTAGTGTTGAGTGAGTAGCAAAATAAACAGTGATTGATCTTAATTGATCGTTTACATAGCAAATCCAGCTTATAGTTTGGCGATACTGTTCTGTCTAGTGCATATTGACGTTGGTTAAGTGTTTGTTAGTTTTGGTTCAAAACGTTCTTAGCTTTGAACTTGCACAAGTTAGTCTTACTTAGTTTGAATCAGGAACCAGAACGTTCAGTCTTGTATTTTTTCCTGATTATTCCGCCTCTTTTCACTTGATTTTCAAGTTATAATTTTGAATTCGCATCTCCGCTTAGCAACTGTGCTGCGTCACTTGTTATATCATTGTTAGATGTTAAATGTTTAATCTTAATTAGTTAACGATTAAATATGTCTAACTGAGATTCCAAACTGAGTTATTATAGTTGTACTGTAACGACATTGTATAAGTGCTCTGGCGTGTTTAGGTTGAGTACAGGTCTCGATGTACACTGACGTTAGGTAGTTAATTAAGAATTTGTTGAACAATTTATTACATTGGAGTTTATACGTTTTTTATTTAAACAAGATATTATAACAGGATTATTGTAAGGATTGTTATTTAATCGATGAGGTTGATGTAATATTTTAATAGAACGTTATTATAGTTATAAGGTGATTTTATATGATAAGTAAGTCATAATGGAGGATGTTGTATAGTTATATAACAGTCTGGACAAGTTAGAAGGGTCTTTAGGAGCTGTGTAGATTGTATTGTTGAATTGTTATTACATAATGGTGTGTTTTTATTATTGATTTTGTTTTTATGTATACTGTGTTTAGCTTAGGGTGATTTGTAACATTAGATCATCATAAGCTATTTATTTTTTGTTTTGAATGTTTTATTCATAAAACGTAAAGTTGTTGAGTCAAAGGTTTGTATCTCTATTTGTGTAGTTGACTTGGATTAGCTAATTAACTGTGTTTGCCTTGATGTTGTTAGTGATGTCTTGAGTGTTGCTGTAGTTCTTTTCGTTGTGGTGTGCAGGGGTTATCTTCTGTTGTATGTTCAATAGAGACGTACTGTGTTGAATCAAAGTGGTAACCACAAGACGTCATGAATGATGTTGTTACCAAAACATGGGGTATTGCGTAATGGATTAAAGGATTAGTTGTTGTCATGACTTTGTGCCTTTTAACAAGGGTATTACTTTAAGCACAAAATATATTTGACGTTGTGCTGTACAGGTTCAGGTTGGGTGTGAAGGTCTTTTTTTGTTTGATTGTATTGATGCTAGAGATATTATATGGGTGTGGTATTTGTTATGAATTTGTATGACAAAATGTTTTGTTAGTTTATTTAGGTTTTTGTAATGAGTCTGTATTGTCAAGTCTTGTTTGATCCTTGGGGTGTTATGGTTTTGTTATTCTGGCACAGATATCTTCGATGGCATGTTGTCGGTGATTCAGCTGGGAATTTTTTAGATTAGGAGATTATTGAATCTTTAAATTATCCGGCGGACATTAAGAATGCCCATACATAGCTAATTGCATAGGGAGGCTCACTGCCTTGCTAGGTGATGTTTTGATGCGCTTGAGGTTCCGCGCTGGCGGCTCTGATTGTCACGTTGGAGCGTTGACGTTGAATGATGGGGGTATAGTATGATATGGGAGGTTTCGTAGAACTGTTCAAATAAGTGTGGTCGGTTTTTCTTGATTATTATGTTGAGATATATCATTTCGTGGCTCACGGTGATATGAGTTTTTCAGAGAATTTGCTAGCACTCTGCTTTTCAGGGTTGAGAAGGTTCTAGGATCATTTTGAATATTTAGATCTGTGTTATTGATGGGGGGGATGGGGTATGAGTGTATGTTGTGAGATGTATGAAGGGTGGAATTGTGTTAGGGATGGGGGAAAGGGTTTAATTGACCTCGAATGCAAGTCAATTCAGTTCTACCACAGAGAAAGGACTTGACGTGCTAGAGATTGACTTTTATACCCGGCAGGTTATCTGGGCGTGATTAATTTTTATTTTATAGTGAATTGTCAGGAAAAAGGATAGGCCAGGGAATCAGAACCTACTGCGATGGATATCGAAAGATGTCTTAGTTTCTTTCAAGCAGAGGATAGACTCAGAAACACGAGACTGCGCGTGTACTCTTATCGATGGACGCGAGCTGATTAGTGTCTGCTAAGTGACAAGCGAGTAGTAGAGGGGCAGGCTGGACACCCAGAGTCTCGGGATTCAGAGTCGGAAGTACTGTCACTAGGCACAAGACCCGTTTAGGGCAAAAACTCTGCAGTGGAGTGCTATGGTCTAGTGGTTAGAGATAGGACCCAGGATTGGAAATTGTCGTGGGCTTGATCTCGTCATGACCATAACTGTTGTGCCATGAACAACACACTTAGTTGGCATTTGCTTAGTACGTGTTATAACAAAATTAGAGAGCTTTGTGGACATTAGATTGATAAATAAACAGTTCATACATAACTAAATCGTGCTTTTATAGTGACTTATCTTACGTAGCCAGTTTAGATTTACATGTGTTCAGGCTTCTCTTGGTTATGGGTTACCTTGTGTTCAGTTAATTGTCTTGTTTACATGGATTTTTAATAATATGTAACACTGTAAATTATAGCAGACATAGTTTTTGATGATATTGTGTTTCGATTGACATTTTGTAAAAACGATTGCCTAGATGATATGAATTGTGAATGAAAGGAAATAAGTGTTAAAAAGTACCTTAAACTTCCTCAACACTTGGAGAATTACACCAGATTCTTTTGAAATTCCAAATTTTGTTTTAAGATTATTGGTTCCCATGAGGATAAAGCAAAATGTTTAAATATAGTCTTGATATCATGTTTGCTCTCTTGTTTAGGTTTACATTCTTCCATCGGCATCATTTTGTAAATAATTGTTATATATATGCCTCAAACTTGTCATGTCCAAAAATCGACAGGGTTTCATCTCATTCGTCGTGTGCTATCTATAAGGGCCAGTAACTTTCAAGGGAGGTAATCTCACACAATCCCATCGATCGAGAAAGATCACTTTGGCTCAAATTTGTGTGAAATTTGGTAATACGAGGGGGTGATTCAAATTACTAGACAGTTGCTTTAAAATCTTTATTATGAA
>JAWPHD010021181.1:0-29090 GCA_037043455.1 Cyrtodaria siliqua | reverse complement strand
TATAACGTATCAACTGATTTTTTTTCAATGTATTGTCACAAGGAGAGAAGCATTAATGACCAATATATAAGTGCCCACGTCAATTCAAATACAAAGATAATGAAGACAATGATTCAAAATAAAATGCCACATGCCACTATAATTATGTTGACGATTATAACATTGGAAATTTGGCATAATGTATTTATGGCCTTTTAACATATAAATGTGCATTGCCTACGTTAGTAAGAACATTCATGTAAAACAGGACTCTTCAACATCATAACAATGTAATACAGTTCCGTTTACAGGATACTTGAAATCTAAAATGTACTACACATTTAATCTAATTTTCAAGTTCTCTACATGTATATATGATTTTTTACGTTAAAGGAAGTGTTGAATAAGAACCAACAAAACATAACAGAGTATTAAATAGACTTAACACTTTTAGTAAGGTTACTCTTTGAATTAACGCGTTTTTCTTGTTATCACACACCGCAAGTACACACACAAACATACAAACATACATATATTACATGAGTGTGATCTTATACGTTAAACGAAGTGTTGAATATGACCCCCTAACAAGATAACAGAGTAATACTACCAATGTTATTGATGGAATGAGTGAACATCTTAAATGAACTAACACATTTACCTCAATTACACTTTGATAAGGTGTGTTTCTGTCGATTTGCATCTACTTGAAAATTAAGATTGTATACGTTACAGAAATTGTTGAAATGAGTAACACAGACAGCAGAGTATTAATACATTTGGGGTTTACAGATTATGTTAACTCTTAAATGCAAAGTACACTCAAGTGATATGAAAACGCAACACGGGAATTTCCGCTATATATTGTATATACTGCACACTTAATTGCACATAATATCCAAAGAAATCCAAGATGTTTTTTAAAAAGAAAGTCGCAGTTAACTAGAGAAAGGACACAACTGTGATGTTGTAGACGTTTTAATCACACTACACTTTGTAACAAGAACTTCATAAATGTTGAAGTATCTCTTTGAAAAAGTGAGCTAGTTCAGTACTTTATTTAACGTAAATAGTTTGCAAAATGTTGCATCCTAAGTTTGCTCACATGATTGAGCCAAACGCGTACTCTGTGAATAATGAAACATTGAAGGAATACTATTTGCTGTATTATTTGTTGTTTTAGTATTTTTTCCAAAAGAAAGGTCTTACGTAGCCATGTACCATCGATTAAAAGCAGCATATTGTACATTCAATATATAGCGGAAATTCCCGTGTTGCGTATAAACGTTTGGATGGTGGCGTAAACCAAGTCACGAATGCCAAACGAGTAACACGGGTGGTACTTTGATATTTATCTATTCAAAGAAATAAAAACGACATGACGAATTTAACATAACAAATGTATATTTAATATGAAACAAGATTCGCAAATGGGGCATGCAGTTGCTTTACTTGAATTCATCCAGTGAGTTGACAGTATATCATTTGATCGTACATGAAGCTGGAACCAGTGTACGTGTTCCGTGTGTATCAAGTGATGTTATTTGATCGTACATGAAACAAGAGATTCAAGGAAGCCAGACGTCGTTACGGGTTGACATTAATGTCATAAATCGTAAACGAGTATATAACTATTAAAACAATGCCGTGGCGAATATCTTGAATGGCTGAGGATGCGGGGGTGTGGTTGGAGGTTGTGGTGTGTTGAGGAAACGTGATAGAGGTCAGCCCAAGGAACGTGCTCGTGAGACTATAATACAACTAGAAACAGACGAAGCAATGTCCTTTATTTTGTAATATATTTAAAAACGGCGGTCTTTTTTATTTTTGGGGCGCCGTGTATGAAACGTGTGAATCGACAAAGTGTATATCACTGGATAGAGGCACTTGTAAACAACTTTAAACCCAAAAACTGGTTTTAATTTGAACGAAAACTAAGAGAAGGAATATAACAAAATACTCAAGGGTCCGTGTAAAAAGTGTGCATTACATTAGCTATTGAGTATATCCGCCGCTATTATAAAGTTCTGCACGTTTTCAGTAATGAACTATATCATCTCTCTGTCATTTTAGGTTCAAATTTAAAAAAGGTTTTGGATTTCGATGTTTACAATGTGTACCAATTTATCGATAAATGCATATTAATAGTTGCATGTATATTCCGGTTTACAATTTCAAGTATAACTTCTTGATCATTTCGTTTTTTTCCGCGTAAATATCAATATAAATCAATAATATTTTTTGGTTATATGACGAGTTAGAGAAGTAACCTCTTATGTATTTGAGCTTATGAATTCCATTTATTATATTTAAAAATCAAATGATGCTCCGGCAGCACATATACAATTCATATAGATTAAGTTATATTCGTGTGTTTGTATTTGTTTTTCTCGTTTATGTAGTCATTTGATAATATCTTATATCGGTTTGGATATATGTTGTAGGTGGTTATATAAAAAACAGTGGTGCATCCTCTGTTTAAAGCGTAAGCTAAAACATGTAGATCACCTTCTCTAGTTCGTCTATAACATGTAATTAAACGTTCAATTAGCAGTATGTGAAGCAACAATAAAGCAAATGACAGTTGATGTTAAGAAAATTACAGAAAATAGACAGAAAAAAAGTTTGTCAAGTGCGCTTATAACAATTTTCCACGTATATACAGACTCCTTCATATCTTTTTCATCTTCTACATATTCTACATCAATTGTTTTCTCTCTTGTAGAAACGAATTTAACATTGGCATTTCGGGCTTTCAAAGCTTCATCAGCATCATGTACTTTGCCCTTTCCTGGTTTCTCCCTGCATGGTTTGCATGTCACAAATCTCATCAGCAGTATCAAACATTTTGGAACAGGTTCGTCCTCGGAAAACGCGTTACACCGAATCATTACTAATGCGAGGAGAGTGATCACAGTGCTCTGCACCGTTTGAATGATGACGTACACGGAAAAGATGGCAACAGATTCTGAATTTTCCGGCAATGTCGTGGAAATGATTGTCAGAAACACAGCAAATGCCAAGAAAACTGTGATGGCGTAGCCTGCTTTTTCTCCACTATCGCACGGTAAAGCAAATACGAAAATATTCAGAATTGCCAGCATAATGATTGGGAAAACAATTGACAGAATAACGTACATGGGTTTCCGTTGTATTTTTAACGTAAATATCATGGATGCTTCACCAGATTCTTCAATCACTTTATAGCCCGTGTCAAGGACATTCCATTCCGAATTAGACTCATACTCGTCCAACACTATGCCCTTCGAACCACTCTGCATGTCAACCTTAAACATAGTTAAACTGAAATATACTATTCATGTAACGTTTACGTGACACATACAATACCCTATGATATACTTTGAATGTGAAATGAAATGATCATATACTTGTAAGAAAGTTTTAGTCTGCGCACTGTTTTACTAAATGTTGACAAAACATATAAGTATGCATTGCTATTAATGCATGCATCAACACACACACACACACACACACACACACATATAAACGCGCCTGCACGCGCGCGCAAACACACGCGCGAACACACACTTCACCGGTTGTGAATTTGTCATGCCTTGCCATGAATATGGAGTGGGCATATAGTGTAACATTAGTCCGTCCGTCATGTTTTGTTAAGTTCATTTCTCCGACATTGGAAGGCTATAACCATGAACTTTCATACATGTTTATACTTACATGACAGTAGTATGTTTGAACTAAAGCAGGTCAATATGAATGACCTTCACCTTTTATTTGCACTTTGTTTATAATGAGTCCATTACCCGGATACTTAAAGGTATACAGCTTTTAAACTTCATAAACACTTAACCTATATGACACCATTAACACGTTTGTCAAAACATATTACGTTACCCTACTTTTCTTACTTTGCCAATTTAGTTAATCTCTCACACAATACCTTGCTTCCAAGCTTAATGCACACTAACAGCTACATAACAGCAACATGTTCCTACTAACAGATGATCAGAAAAATGAATTATCTTGACATTCACACTTTATTGGGAAACGATATGTGTCTGACAAGCTAAAGCAGGACACATCCAAGTCTTATTATGTTGTTGTTTGTAGTGTAACTCACCTCACTTTTCGTATAACTCCATGCGACAAATTTTAGTTCGCAAGTCTGGACATCAAATGGAAAGTATGTTATATCCACAGAGCAAGTAGATTGAAAAACCTAAAATAAGTATGACAAAATTAGCCACTTGCATCGTACATGTAAACATATATATGTACACAGCCCGATCTTATGCAAATGCAAGTAGTGTGGTTCATTTTTTTTTCATTGGGAACATATATATATAACTTGTGATACAATCTTTTAAGGAAACTACTGAATATATATATGTATAGAAGAGAAAATCATACAGTGAACATGGTGAACAGATGACCTTTCACAAACACTGGCACCAGAAAGGATACTAAATGACAAGAGTAATTTTGTTAAAATATAATGTGGAAACTTGTCATTTACAGTGCTATAACAAATATATATCGTGTATACTAGCTAAAATACATATACGAACGCTTTCGGCTTTACGCCCTTTTCAGAAGTACAAAGGCATATAACATTAACAAGAAAATCATCTAAACAACAATTGCATAACATAATATAATCAATAAATGGAAGAAGTATTTGATGTAGTACATGACTGTATTAACAAAACCTGTACGAATAAGTAGGGTATTTTTTAACATACGCAATAAAAGAAGGTATTTAAATCATGTATCAATTTGTAAACACACACATTAAAGAATATTATAAAACAACAACTTTTTTGTATAAGCATAAACCATGGCAGTTAATGTATCATGAAAAATATCGTTAGAAAATGAATTTAAAACTTGAAAATATAAAATGAAATATCTGTTCATTTTTATAGATTAAAATAAATGTATAGTTTAGACAAAACTGCGTAGAATGTCTTTTCTGGCATGCTGGATAAGGCTATAAACGCTTTGCATGGGGATTGGAAAGTCTTATCTTTATGGTTAAAGTTAAAAGTCTCGCGCACCAACATCCGGTATGCAGGAAAACATGTATAACGTTAGTAGCTGGCGGCGTCAACGCACAACATTTCTCTGATATGCAAGAAAAAGAATATATCATGGGTATTCGGTTCAGATAAGGAATTCCAAACCTCAGTATAAGTGTTTTAATAGAAACCACGGCAGAGTCTCGGTTCCGATAAAAACACTTATACCTGGGGTTGGAATTCCCTATCTTCACTGGATACCCATGACAAATTCTTATAATCTTTACCTAATCAGGCTAATGTCAAAATTTAAGTCACAGAACATAAATCTTTAAAAGCAAGGGTATAACAGAACTCTGTTCAATTGATATTTATATTAATAAATTAATAAAAAAGGCAATATTGCGTGTACATTTACAAATAAATATGCTTAACGTTAGTCCATATCACATGTCTTGGGCACTTTGCTACGGACAAAGGAGTATCGATTAAAAGTGTGGTAGTTTTAATCATGTTCAATGTTTTTATTTAACAGAATATTTCAAGGCCAAATACACAGAGGTAAACTTCCAATAGACAGGTTGCAGTCTTATTTATATGTATAGATGGCATACATAATGGCATTAAAGTGTACAACACAATACTAAAAAAGAAATAACGAATAACAGGTTACCAATCTCTCGCTCTAGTCTCAATTAAAATAGAATGATACTGAGTTAAAGCCCAGTTAACACCAACCCAAACTCAACTGGGATTGAGATAAACTATAACATCAACCCAAACTCAGCGGGGGTTGAGATAAACTGGAACACCAACCCAATCTCAGCGGGAGTTGAGATAATGGATTAAGATTCCCTTAAGAAATGTCAGTAGCTCGACAGTCCACCAAACTAACGAAGACACGTGTAGCCTAAATTCAGAAGTACTTTACTAGTGCTTTAAACTGAATGAGAAGAACATAGTGTTGCTTTTATTGTTCAGTAGAGATAAACACCTAGTTGAGAAAATCGCGAATACGACTGGTAGCAAATTCGTATTTTCTATAGCGGTTTGTGCTCATTAAATCTGGATTTAATATTAAACTACTGACTGAAGCAAAAACCTTTGTCATTTCCTCCGTCCAGCACTTAGATGTGTACTTAAGTTGTTGTATTGAAACAGTACTATAAATAAAAACACACCTGAAATGGGTACCAATTTACTGTTCCGTCAGACCATACCTCGACGTTAAGGCTTTTAACACCCAGCTCCTTGTACTCGGTGTATGCATTCTTCAAGGCAACGTCTGGTTTCCATACATCGTCCTAAAATAAAATATGTAACGTTTGGTCGACATTCGTTTAGTGGTGAACATGTACGTGTCTTGTTTATGTTTTTGGCTTTTCCGACAGCTGGATTATTCAGATGATTGTAAATAATTTTTAAAAATCAATCATATTGGCTTTTGTTGTAAACAACATTAAAGACCCTATCCCGACATCAACAGGCACAATTAACAACAGATATACACCGCTTCTAAATCTATGGGGACGAGGTATATATTTATATATAACTTACACATTACGTGGTCCGAGTATTAACTTTCATACCCCATCCAACCCTTTCTCCAAGAAGTGAAAACGAGGTTGGCTGGGGTATGGAATAAAACCTTAAATTCGACTTAACGAGTTTGCATATTGTAAAATTAAAACATTTAATAGGTAATTCCAAACAGACAATCGCATTTATTTTAGTAAAATGTTTTTAAACGTGTTTTTTGTCGAAATATCCGTTATAAAATCCTGCTACATGTAGTATAAGCTTTCATATCGCTTAATGGAATTAAGGCAGGACCATGTACTGAAATTCATTTTCAACGCATATTCATTTTAAGAACCCGTGAATCAACCTAAACTTTTAATCGGGACATACACATTATTGTAAAACCTGAACATGTGGATAGAGTTTTGATAAAAAAATGTTAGTGTAGTTTTGCTGTTATACTGCGGGTTATTTTCTTTAAAATCTCATTACAAAACATAAAATAAAACAAACTTAGGCGATATGACTGAATATGATTAAAAAAACAAAACGTTTGTGATATATTTATTATGCATAAGTTGAAAATAAACAAATGGCGCTGTTTTCTTTGTGTTTTTTTGTTGTTGTTGTTTTTTTGTTTTTTTCGGACGTTAACAGTCACATTTGTCAATGTGTAAACAACTCAGCAAAAGTATACATTACTGTATTGTTGAGCAGCATTGCTTTATTTAAGCATGTTCTACATTACAGTATGTTATACATATTCCTTATTTCTTCATCATGTTCATCGTGCATTGAAATTGTTTTCAGGTTTCAGAACGAATTTCCGAATATGAATTGCAACAAAACCATAAACGGAGTGTGTCGTTATATAATTTAATTTAGTTTATTGTTTAATTCTTTCATTCATTTATAAACCTTATAATATAATAGATTGAAAATGAAGAGAAACAACAATGAACAGACAAACATGGCAAGATAGTTACCTGTGGCCAATGATAGTATTGTAAATCTCCATAGTTCGTCGGGTCCCATTGTAGAAACTCATCCGTCCACTGGATCCAGAGGTAACCGGTAGATTTCAGCGTCTCTGAAACTTCGTCCAACCCGTTTATGTTCAGCAGATACAGATTGAGATAAACCTCTGTGAAAGTAGAAACATTAGTTATTAAGAAAGGCGACGCAACTAAAACATTTCTAATATGTTGATACTGTTAAATATGTTGATGTGGTTGTTTTTATAATTGTTGTTGTTTGTGGTGGTGGTGATGATATTTTTGTATTCCTCTGCATTGTTTAAGGCCTGAAGGTCAGTTATTACCTATGTTAAATGTATGCTCAATTTTCAATTTGGTAAAATTAGATAAACACGACATCCAAGATGGCCGCCATAGAAAAATCTTTAAATTACTTATTGTACACTGGGAAGCTAAGAGCCGTTGCTAGGAGGCGTGAGTGGTGTTGCAATCGACATTACCTCTCATAAAAAGACTCAATAAAACCGAGCTACTTGTATCTCTTATTTGTGTTTGTTGCTGTCAAACGATTCCCTTTCAGTATATTATATTGACATTCAACTAGCGTTTGTTTAGTGCTGTGCTGTGCCGTAAAAAATCGCCCCGTCACAAATTTGTTGAAATAAGTTAAACGTGACATCCAAGATGGCCACAATCGAAAAGTCTTTGAATTACTTCTTGTACACTGGGAAGCTACGGCCGTTGGTTCAAATCCCACTGGAGATATTGTTGTTGTTTTTTAATTCTTAATTTTTTATTATTGTTTCCTGCTGTTTGGATGCGGGTTTTTTCCTTGTTCATTTTTCTAAGTTTGTATGTTTTTGTGGGTTTAAATTTCGGTTGGGGGTGTTGTTGTGTTTTGCACTTGTAAAAATGTATTGAAAGGAACTGAATGATGAAACCCTTGATATAAGAGCCATTTAGCCTTTGGAGCATCCACGCCCTCTTGTTCTCTTGTTCTTTAATATTATTAATGATCGCTTATCCCTGTACTATCAATAAATACTGAAATGTTTACTCATTTGAAGTCCCTGGGGCCAAAGATGGCTGCAAACCCTGGGTCCAAATTGTTTTGTAGAGATTTTGCATGTTTTTACAGGAAACACTTAAAAACATCTTCAATCAACGTTTGTGAGAGGACAGTTATTTCATCGTTACAGAGCTCCTCAGGTGATCGATTCAGGGCCATGTTGGCCCTCTTGTTTAATATATAATTTTTATTTTTTATTTTGACGTTTTGTAAAGGCGATCATGTATTACACAGGATGCCTCTATCTTCTCCGCCGCATACTCTTCTCCTACTAAATTCTTTTTTATACATCTTTACACTCCATACTCATCCTATTTTTTTAGCACTCCACTAAGTGTCCTCCTCTCCTCCTCCTCGTATTATCTCATCTACGCCCCCACCTCCAACCGCAACACACACAAACGCTAATTTCCCCTCCCACTCCTATCTCTTCCTCATGCCTCCTCTTATCATCCTGCTATCACTCATTCCCAAGACCCTCTTCCTTACTTAATAAAATATATTTGAAAGTAGTTCTATATTATGTAATTATTCAATTGGCTGCCAATTCCATATCATTTGCAAAATATCTTCAAACTGTGTGATAAACTACATTACAGCAAGTATTACCTATTGGAACCGACTGATCATTTGTAGGTCTGATTTTGTAGTCGTATGCATCCGTCACAAACAGCTTTGTCTTCAAGTTCTTGGCATCAGTGCCGGTTTGACAGTAAGAGCTCCGCAACAGCATTACCAAATACACGGACACTACGAAGATTGGCTTTACTAAATCCATTTTCAATTGTCTTGATTGATTCACTGTATGGTTAAACTAAAATAAATTATGAAGAACAAAATATATCAGTCAAACATCACTAGTGTATCACAAATCATTACATGCTTAAGTCTTTAGTAGCAGTAGTTAATACTTTTACCTTAAAACAATAGTGAAGATATTATTAAGTAAGTTAACAATGTTGATATACCTATACCATATACGAATAAAACATATATATGTATGTTCCAACAAAGATGACTACCGAAGAAGTACCACTGAACTCACGGAAAATCTGTTCAAAATGGGGAACGGAAAACAAGAAGTTAAACAACAATTGAAAAAGATAGAATCACTTGACCTGAGTACCTTCTACAATACACGAATATAAATAGGCAGAAACACACAGACAGGAAACCACTGGTAGTCACATATTAAAAGAAGCAAATAATAACATCTGTCTTTCAAAACAGCTTATGACATCCTAATAAAATCTCGCGGACATATGTGTGCATGCGAAACATAGGGGTGAATTTAATAAAGAGAAAAAAAATCTGTTTTAGATGTATGAAGTAGTGTGAGGTTTGCAGTTATGTCATCGAGAGAATCACGCAACACAATGTACTGCATCTGCAATGTGCCATACCCGTCTACGTCGGCGAGACCGGAGATAAAAGTTCTATTCTCATACAAACCAACATTCAATTCGGACAAAATATACCATGCATCCTATCATTCTCATGGTCACACCATTAAATCCTTCAGCTTGATTGTCACAGAAAAGGTTCGGGAAAAGTTTCTCTGTCTACAGTTCATACGTGTGTTCTGATCATGAATGTAGTGTCTCTATCTACAGTTCATACATGTGTTCTGATCATAAATGTATTGTCTCTATCTTCAGTTCATACGTGTGTTCTGATCATGAATGTATTGGCTCTATCTACAGTTCATACATGTGTTCTGATCATAAATGTATTGTCTCTATCTTCAGTTCATACGTGTGTTCTGATCATGAATGTATTGTCTCTATCTTCAGTTCATACGTGTGTTCTGATCATGAATGTATTGGCTCTATCTACAGTTCATACATGTGTTCTGATCATGAATGTAGTGTCTCTATCTACAGTTCATACGTGTGTTCTGATCATGAATGTATTGTCTCTATCTTCAGTTCATACGTGTGTTCTGATCATGAATGTATTCTCTATCTACAGTTCATACGTGTGTTCTGGTCATGAATGTATTGGCTCTATCTACAGTTCATACGTGTGTTCTGATCATGAATGTAGTGTCTCTATCTACAGTTCATACATGTGTTCTGATCATAAATGTAGTGTCTCTATCTACAGTTCATACGTGTGTTCTGATCATAAATGTATTGTCTCTATCTTCAGTTCATACGTGTGTTCTGATCATAAATGTATTGGCTCTATCTACAGTTCATACATGTGTTCTGATCATGAATGTAGTGTCTCTATCTACAGTTCATACATGTGTTCTGATCATAAATGTATTGTCTCTATCTTCAGTTCATACGTGTGTTCTGATCATGAATGTATTGGCTCTATCTACAGTTCATACATGTGTTCTGATCATGAATGTAGTGTCTCTATCTACAGTTCATACGTGTGTTCTGATCATGAATGTATTGTCTCTATCTTCAGTTCATACGTGTGTTCTGATCATGAATGTATTCTCTATCTACAGTTCATACGTGTGTTCTGGTCATGAATGTATTGGCTCTATCTACAGTTCATACGTGTGTTCTGATCATGAATGTAGTGTCTCTATCTACAGTTCATACATGTGTTCTGATCATAAATGTATTGTCTCTATCTTCAGTTCATACGTGTGTTCTGATCATGAATGTATTGGCTCTATCTACAGTTCATACATGTGTTCTGATCATCAATGTATTCTCTATCTACAGTTCATACGTGTGTTCTGGTCATGAATGTATTGTCTCTATCTACAGTTCATACGTGTGTTCTGATCATGAATGTATTGTCTCTATCTACAGTTCATACGTGTGTTCTGATCATCAATGTATTGTATATCTACAGTTCAAACGTATGTTCTGATCATGCATGTGGCTGTATTATTCTTCTTTTCGCAGAACAAACAAAAAGAAATGGATCAGACGTTATAATTGAAGTTTTAAACCGGAATATACATGCCATCATTATATGCGCAAATCGCTGGATGGATAAACATTGTTTACATTACAAATCCCAAAATTTTTCCAAATTCGAGCCAACATTACAGAGAAAATGATATCACAAATCACATAGGGGTCATTACTAAAAACATGTAGAACTATATAATAGAGGTCGATACACAAAATGTCGAATTTTAATGCATTCTTTTTGCACAGAACCTTTTGGATTTTGAGTTATTGTTTCTCTATCATTTTTCGATCCAATTACAAACGGTTTTGGGTTGAAGGTGTTTACAAGTGGCTCTCTATATACGCATTTCGTTATGCATTGTGTTACATTATTGAAACCATTGCACCATTTACACTGACCACTAAGATCGTTTGCGAAATCATGTGTCTGTCAAAATATACGCATTTCTAATTACGTTATGCATTGTGTCACACTAATTATTGAAACAGTTGCAAGATTTACACTGACGCCTAGGTCATTTGCGAAATCATTTGTCTGTCAAATTATTCTCCAGTTTAATAATGTTTTCCGCTAACACAAATGTAATTTCCACCGTCATATACATTATAACATTATGGCATCTATTCCATTTTAAACTTTCAAATAATGATGTCACTTATGAATCACTCTATCAAATAATGTTGTCCCTTATGAATCACTCTATCAACTAATGGTGTCCCTTATGAATCACTCTATCAAATAATGATGTCACTTATGAATCACTCTATCAAATAATGTTGTCCCTTATGAATCACTCTATCAAATAATGTTGTCCTTTATGAATCACTCTATCAAATAATGTTGTCCCTTATAAATCACTCTATCAAATAATGTTGTCCCTTATGGGTTACACTACGTACATTATTACAGACTTTCTTTCACGAATTTCTGACCTTACATAGAGCTAGTTTAATGGTCTTATGATTTTCTTTAGATCCTGCCAGTAAAAAAGGCTAGCCATAAACCAGCCATAACTAGATCATTAACAATATGTTAGATTATGAATCTGGTGTATTTACAATACAGCGCCATCAGATCTTTTAACCCAACTGACTACTGAAATGAATAATATGCTTAATTGAAATATGTTAAATGATGATTATTGTTTGCTGTACAACAATACTCCAGTTATTCCAAACTCCAAAATAGGATTGGCGAGTTTAACACTGTAAGTAATGCCGACAAACATGTTCAACTCTTTATTTAATATTCCGATTTAATTAATTAAGTGGGATTGGTTGATAAAACAATCACCCATTAATTGGGTAAAACAGGACAATGTACCGCTCACATTCAAAAAGGCAAATTCATTAGTTGATGCAAGTTCTACTGGGAATAGTGGAGGTGGCCAGACGTTTATCTAGGATAGATACACGAGTCCAAAAACAAAAATGGAGAATCTGCAGTAAGACAGGGCCTCCGTTGGCCAATTGTTTTCTTGTACCATCACATGCGCCAAATGAAAAAAGTTGGAACAAATTGGAGAAATTGGAGCCATTTGGCTCTAAGGATCTGAAACATATTTCTTCTTGAGTTGTATGTGAGCCGCAACACTCGAAAACGTCCCTTCGTCATAAAGTAAACATTTTTGACGTCGGACGGTAATCAATTAAATACTAATCATTTCTCGTCACTTCCGTGTTTTACCTTATTATTATATAATATGGATTATGTTTTCTTAAGATAAATAGTTGATGCTATAGAAAATGGTAATTGTTTATGTTTTTTGTTGTTATTTAATCGACGATGTCATCCAAGACGCCGACGTCAACGTCGAAATTAATGGTTAATACAATGTTTAATTTTCAAATTGAGATAAAATCATTTTTAATTATGATATCAACATAAAATAAAGAGATTTTTAAAGAGAAAATCAACGTTTTTCATAAACAAAAAAAATATAAAATGTCAAAATTTTGTCTGAAGGGTCGTTTTCGCATGTTTCGGCTCATGTATATTTTAAATGTTTTTGCTAACGGAGCATAGTACACTAATGTGATACGGAAATGATCAGTTAGTAATATGTGATGTATTCATTTACAACGATATTGTTACACATAGTTGTTTTTTTAAAATATCATTGTATTAATAAATGGGCTTTCCCCAGGATGTTTTTAAGGAGTGGTGGCATTTTTGCGTTGAAATGGGATGGTCGCGGGAACGGGAGTGGCGGAGTTGGCGGCTGGGTTTGGGGAGGGGGTGTGCCAACCCTTCCTGCTTAATATTGTTTTAATGTCGGTTGAAAATAAGAGATTTGGTTTATATCTGGTACACTAAGCACTGAAACAAGTCAAAGCAAAGAAATAAATATTAATACTAATTATTTATATATAGTTTTTCCTTTTTATAAATTGTTGTAATAAATAATGATAAGTAGACTAGCAAAGCAGTTACTGTTTCTGACCACCAATATCTGGAGTTCTGCTACACCACTTTGTTTGGTTAAATAAACTATCTGAAACAAATACAGCAGGAATTATACATATATAGAGGCTTCCATTTGATTGTTTAAGATGACTAAGGGCAACATATCTTGTCGATAAGGAAGTATAGCAAATATAGCGTTCTATCAAAAATCCTATTTCTTCAAACACATTTGTTTATAATGATTATATCATATAAACATGTTACAATTCCGCCTTTGCCCTGATAAATGAAACACACTTGAAATGCATGAATAGCAGTACTTAAGTCCTAAGTATGTTAAACTTTTATATTCATTTAACACTCATGTCAAACATCATGATTTGGTCCTACTTAAATAGAATGAACTATTAGTTGTCTTTTTTTCTCGTTTACTTGTATCTTCAACACACGTATGTCAACAATTAGAGATTTAAATATTAGACAACAATTTATGTATACTATGCCCATAATTTCTGAATATTATGGACGCATTTATTTATTTGTTTATTTTTTATTTATTTATTTATTTATTTATTGATTTATTGATTTATTGATTTATTTATAGATGTATTTGTTGCTTCTAAGGGCTCCCTTTACCATGTATACAATATTTTACAATGTATTTGTTGAAAACATTTCTTTAAACATATGTATATCATATATGCCAATACATATATATTAACAAACAATAGGTTCGGGTCACACCTTTTCACTACATCAGGTACTGCGTATTACATACCACATTTAACAATATGTTAAAGAAAATGAATAAACGAGATGAAAGCATTTGCTAATATATAATAAATAATGTAGGCTGTGGACGATATAATATTAAATGAAAATACACCACCTATATTTAATTAAATTCAAATGAAAACGTTATTCATACAATAGCATGAATTCATTGGTTTAGGTTGTTCGTAAATCAAATTCCGGTGTACATTAAATCCAAATATAGAAAATGTTTATGATAACACTAAACAATCTTAAGTCAAATTTTATCATTTTTTAAACACCTTTTCTATCGAATTAATAGTGTTATAGATCATTAAAATCTGTAGCTAAATACGCATCTTAAAATATCTGGTTTGTAGTGTTCCTGAGAGATTAAAAGGATATCTAAAAAAAGTAAAATATGTTAAATTTTGACTTATAATAAGTAGTATTTTCTTTATGAATACGGGGATATTTAAAATATGAAACCATCTTAAATTTTGACTGAAGCCATATTTTCCACTTACGTTGCTTTATGACCCCATGTCTTTCATTTATTCAACTTATTTTTATTAAGAATATAATCATACATGTTTAGCTTGATTCACCAGAGAGAGTAATATTTTAAAATATTTTAGAAGCAAACACTATCCATTTTTGAGCGTGCAGTATACATGGATGAAACAGCTTTTTGAAACAAACAAATACAATCAATAGTAGTTACCTGTACATTGTAATGTAGCCTTTCTATTCCAATCATGTATCACTTATTTAAACATTCGTATAATAACTCACCTAGGAAAAAAATAATTAATGAAATAAATAGAGAAACATATCCGATACTAGACGCGGTATAATGTAATAAATACTCAAATCCTTACAAAGAAATCGAATCAATATTCATCAAAATCACCAAACGGTCGTTTACCTTCCAACTCGACTTGTTGAAGCGGCACGCATTTATGTTCACACAAACATCTATAGACTGATCCAGTACGTATGTTAAATAAATATATGTCTCTACTACCAGTAAATCTCGTCTTTGGTCGAATTTCTAGTATTTTCGTCAGATCTAAGTAAGAGTCTGACAAGGGGACTAGTAACTGTCGTTACTTTTATTTATATGGTAGACTCGTACAACCTCAGACCAACGTTTATATCATATAATTGTTTGTTTCAAGTTACAAGCAAAATATCAAACAGGCGTAACTTTCTGTGCAACAACTGAATATTTTATGATAATTTTCTGTCATTTATCGTTTAAATTATTAACGGTTTTCGGGTTGTATTTGTTTACAAGTGCCTCGGCTATGAAAGAAATTCAAATGTGTTTTTCTAATGGTATATAAATTATAATATCGCATCGTATATTCCATTGTTTGACATCAATTATCAACTCTGGTCCATTTCTTTTTTTACCGAATATATGTAAACAATAGTGGAATTTGAATATATGAATTATTGATTCATTTGGATTTTAATCGATTTTACGGAATATGATATCTGAAATACATTGCCGTACTTTAATTGCTAATTATTAATAAAAAATTATCTATATCACTGTTCAAAATGTCTAAAGCACAATAAGAGGAGTTTTTTTACGAGTTGGTTTGAATACACTTTTATTGTATTCTTATTCACATAGTACGCATAGATCAATATTACTAGATTAATATCACGCCATGTCCGGGCATTTCGTCTTCAAACGGATACTTTCAAAGGATACAAGTAATAATTATAAGGACTATTGATTTGTTCAGATGATTATCTGCTCTAGTTGGTCGCCCTTTTTCAAAAAGACTTTCATCAATAAGTTTTTCTTGGCTAAATGAAATTAAAGCTTTCACACCTGTTTTATTGTGTAGAAAATCATAGAGAAACATTCCTCTCAGGCAATTTCTAAATAACATTACGGCCTTTCACAATACAATATAACTTAAGAACAGATACATTTTTATAACTTCATTAAAGTAAATATATGTTGGCTGGGTGCATGTTATACGAAAATCATATCGAACGTCATACATGGGAGTCGTGATGTAACTATGACTGCAGGAAATACATGTTGACTGTGTCGATTCTTACGGATGGCGGGAGGTGTACAGTACTGGTTCTACACAGGAAACATGTGTGGTCTGCCTCCACCACAAAAAGTGGACCGTCATATATAACCTTACATATGTCGAAAATGACGTAAATCACCATACAAAAAAAGAACAAACATGTTGACTGGGTATATCTTATACGAAAATCAACCCAGAAGTCATACATGCGAGTGGTGCTATAACTAAGACTACAGGAAATATATGTTGACTGAGTATATCTTATACGAAAATCACTCCAGAAGTCATGCAAGCGAGTCGTGCTGTAACTATGACTACAGGAAATATATGTTGACGGGATATAGCTTATATGAAAATCACCCCAGAAGTCATGCACGCGAGTCGTGCTGTAACTATGACTACAGGAAATATATGTTGACGGGATATAGCTTATATGAAAATCACCCCAGAAGTCATGCTCGCGAGTCGTGCTGTAACTATGACTACAGGAAATATCTGTTTACTGGGTATAGCTTAATATATGAAAAGATCACCCCAGAAGTCATGCATGCGAGTCGTGCTGTAACTATGACTACAGGAAATATATGTTTACTGGGTATAGCGTATATGACAATCACCCCAGAAGTCATGCGTGCGAGTCATGCTGTAATATGACTACAGGAACTATAGATTGACTGGGTATATTTTATACGAAAATCACTCAGAAGTCATGCATGCGAGTCTTGCTATAACTATGATTACAGGAAATATATGTTGAATGGGTATAGCTTGTACGAAAATCACTCCAGAAGTCGTACATGCGAGTGGTACTGTAGCTATGACTACAGGAATGTATGTTGACTGGGTATATCTTATACTAAAATCACCCTGAAGACATGCATGCGAGTCGTGCTATAACTATGCAAATATACAGGAAATATATGTTGACTGGGTATATCTTATACGAAAATCACTCCAGAAGTCATGCATGCGAGTCGTGCTGTAACTATGACTACAGGAACTATATGTTGAATGAGTATAGCTTGTAAGTAAATCACTCCAGAAGTCGAGCATGCGAGTTGTGCTGAAACTATGACTACAGGAAATATATGTTGAATGAGTATAGCTTGTAAGTAAATCACTCCAGAAGTCGAGCATGCGAGTTGTCCTGGAACTATGACTACAGGAAATATATGTTGACTATGTATAGCTTATACGAAAATCACTCCAGAAGTCAACTATACGAGTCGTGCTGAAACTATGACTACAGGAAATATATGTTGACTGGGTATAGCTTATACGAAAATCACTCCAGAAGTCATGCATGCGAGTCGTGCTGTAACTATGACTACAGGAACTATATGTTGAATGAGTATAGCTTGTAAGTAAATCACTCCAGAAGTCGAGCATGCGAGTTGTGCTGAAACTATGACTACAGGAAATATATGTTGACTGGGTATAGCTTATACGAAAATCACTTCAGAAGTCATGCATGCGAGTGGTGCTATGTGGCAATGCAGTATACCATATTGCTGCAGTATGCCATGTATATGGCTCACTTCGTTTATGAGGGTATAAAAGCAGTGTTTCTGCGTTTTGTTCTAAGAATGGTCAGTTTACCCTAATTCAACAATTACACTTCTGGACTTTCTGGACTTGTTATTTTGAAATCTCCCTTGAACGGATACTTAATCTGATTTCACTACATAGATTAATTAACTTCACCCCAATCTTCACCAAACGGACCCAGGATACGCATATTGCAATACATGCATGTTTCCTTTAGCAATGTTTATCCCGTCCAATCGATTTGTACTTAATAGTTTAAATTATTTAAGATATTAGAGTTTGTAACTGCTAGCACAGTAGTAGGCTGACTTGAAGACCTCATGCAGTATGCCATGCAGAAAAACGTCACATGGCATACTGCGTATCTAACTTAACAAAAACCATTTACGAACAAAATAAAATAAATAAATTAAACAATTTTATTACCAAGAAAACATTGTTTATTCCTTCTAATATTACAAGTTCTGTAATTTAACAAACTTTTGAATACATTTTTAAATGTCCACCTTGAAAAGAAATCTCGCAGATTTTGGCTGTGTTATGTTTTATTACAAAAAATTATGAACCGTGTTCGTTTATATATAGATAGTTGTATCATTTATGTTTTTTTTATAATTTAATAAAAGTTTTTGTTACCATAATCTCAAAATTAACGAAGCATTGCTGAACTTTGCATCTGAAAAAGTACACATGCGTTACACATTGCGATGCAGTATACTGCAGCAGCTGCACCAGTAAGCCATATCAGCTGCTGCAGCAATATGGCATACTGCGTTATCACAGTGCTATTAACTATGAACACATATACTATATGTTGGCTAGGTGAATCTTATACAATACTAACACCAGAATTCATGCAAGAACGTGGTGCTTTAACTAAGGTTACAGCAAATATATGTTCAATGGCTTGGTGTACCTTATTCTACAAGTCATGCATACGAGTGGTGCTATAACTTTGGCTACAGTAAATATATCTTATTTGGGTGTACCTTATTCCTTAAGTCATGCGTGCGAGTTGTGCTATAAATATTAATACAGTAAGTTTTTGTTGACTGGAAGTACCTTATTCTAGAAGACATGCATGCGAGTGATGCTATGACTATGGATACAGTAAATATATATTGTCTGGTCGTACCTTATTCTAGAAGTCACGCATGCGAGTGATGCTATAACTATGATTACAGTAAATATATGTTAGCTGGGCGTACCTTATTCTAGACTTCATGCATGCGGCTGGTGCTATAACTATGGCTACAGTAAATATATGTTAGCTGGGCGTACTTTATTCCAGAAGTCATGCGTGCGAGTGGTGCTATAAATATAAATACAGTCAATATATGTTGACTGGGTGTACCTTGTTCTAGTAGTCATGCAAGGAAATGATGTTTTAACTATGGATATGGTAAATATATATTGGCTGAGAGTACCTTATTTTAGAATGCATGCATGCGAGTGATGCTATAACTATGGCTACAGTAAATATATGTTAGCTGGGTGTACCTTATTCAAGATGTCATGCGTGCGAGAGGTGTTATAATTATTATTACAGTAAATATATGTTGACTGGGTGTACATTATTCTAGCAGTCATGCATGCGAGTGATGCTATGACTATGGATACAGTAAATATATATTGGCTGAGTGTACTTTATTCTAGAAGGCATGCATGCGAGTGATGCTATAACTATGAATGCAGTAAATATATATTGCCTGGGTGTAGCTTATTACAGAAGACATGCATGCGAGTGGTGCTATAACTATGGTTACAGTAAGTATATATTGGCTGGGTGCACCTTATTCTAGCAGTCATACATGCGAGGGATGCTATGACTATGGATACAGTAAATATATATTGTCTGTGTATACCTTATTCAAGAAGTTATGCATGCGAGTAATGCTTTAACTATGGATACAGTAAATGTATGTTGGTAGAGTGTACCTTATTCCAGAAGTTAAGCATACGAGTGATTCTATAGCTATGGATGCAGTAAATATATATTTGCTGGGTGTACCTTATTCTAGAAATCATGCCTGCGAGTGCTGCTATAACTATGGATACAGTAAATATATGTTGGCTTGGTGTACCTTATACCAGAAGTTATGCATGCGAGTGATTCTATAACTATGGATGCAGTAAATATATATTTGCTGGGTGTACCTTATTCTAGAAGACATGCATGCGAGTGGTGCTATAACTATGGTTACAGTAAATATATGTTGGCTGGGTGTACCTTATTCCAGAAATCATGCTTGCGAGTGCGTGATACTATAACTATGAATGCAGTAAATATATATTGGCTGGGTACATGCATGCGAGTGGTGCTATAACTATGGTTAAGGTAAACATATATTGGCTGGATTTACCTTATACCAGAAGTCATGCATGCGAATGATGCTGTAACTATGGATACAGTAAATATATATTGGCTGGGAGCACCTTATTCCAGAAGTCATGCATGCGAGTGGTGCTATAACTATGGCTTCAGTAAATATATATCGGCTGGGTGTACCTTATTCCAGAAGTCATGCTTGCGAGTGATGCTATAACTATGGATGCAGTAAATATATATTGGCTGGGTGTACCTTATTCTAGAAGACATGCATGCGAGTGGTGCTATAACTATGGCTACGGTAAACATATATTGGCTCGGTTTACCTTATTCCAGAAGTCATGCATGCGAGTGATGCTGTAACTATGGATACAGTAAATATACAGTGGCTGGGAGCACCGTATTCCAGAATTCATGCATGCGAGTGGTGCTATAACTATGGCTTCAGTAAATATATATCGGGTGTACCTTATTCCGTAACTCATGCATGCGAGTGATGCTATAACTATTGATACTTTAAATATATATTGGCTAGGTGTACCTTATTCTAGAAGGCATGCATGCGAGTGGAACTTTAACAATGAATACAGTAAATATATGTTTGCTGGATGTACCTTATTCCAACAATTCCAACAGTGATGCATGCGATTTGTGTTATAAAGCACCAACTGCTAAATCATTATTATTTATCTTTGTCAGGCACATGTAAACACATACTCGAGGACTTTCAAAACGACTCATGTATTGTTTCAATAATACTTGCATGCAATTTTTAAACTAATGTTTTATTTGATTGAAGTGAAAAATAAATGATTTATACTCTCAAATGATTTTGAAATACTATATAAAACTACTGTGTAATCTTTGGTTATTATCAGTGAGGCGTTTTTAAAGTATTCGAGTAAAACTTTTACGGAAACTAAAACGTTACTAAGTTGGCTAATGCCATCTTTATCTTTAACCCTTTCGCCGCCAAATTTCAAATGTCATCTGCTAAAATATGAATTTAAATCTTCTGGCAATTGTTTTATATAAAAAGTGTTTTGTAAAACATTCTTACTGAGTGGCGAACATTGTAACCCCAATCAGCCTGACATAGCGTGCATGTTGATCTGGACCTACATTGGTCGTAAAATCAATGTTTTTTACCGTGGAAGCGAACGGCTTAAGACATGAAAAGAAACATCGATATTGGTATAGAAATAGTATTCACTATGTACACATTTGAAGTTCATAGTCCATTTACATAACGAGGCACTGAACTAATTGATTAACGATCTAGTTACAACCGTATGAATATTAACATGTTTACTCTGTCCTTATATAATTTAATGTAAAGTTTATATAATTATTTGTAAATAAACTTACATTAATTGGTTTGGATTACTACTGATAGTTGTTGCAGACAGAGTAAACGCTAAATATAATGGATTGGAAAAATAACGACATTGTAAACTGTCCATGTCGTACTATGACGTATGTTCGCAAATGTTCCACTTAACTACTGGTTTATGTGTTTATTACTTTAATACGGATATTAGCCTTAGCATTATTAATTATTCACCAAACATATCTCGTTCAATAGATAAGTATTCCTAATTACTTGACGGTTCGTAATTATCAAATATTTACATTTCTATTGTATTGCCTTTAAATGAATCATTTAAACTTGTTGCATTATAGTTCTCAATGAAAAATATTTTCTTTTACGGCGGAGTTAATACAACAAAAGTGCGGTTCATTTAAGGATTGAATTCGATATTTCGATCTTTCTTTAGGGTATGAAAAACTAAACACATCAAATGTTGTTCATACCCAGTTGAACGATCAAAATTCAATCCATAAGTGATTCTTGAATTACTAAGTTGTCACATCAAGTTGCTTTTGTAGTTATATCACGTAAAAAGTGACGTCATAATAAATTGTATTCATAACAAACAGGTCTTCTGTGATAGCGGAGAAACGCCGGCTTCACTTGGTTTCTTCAGTGATTCCATGAGCAAACCACGTTATTTTTTAGCCTCGACTTACTGATGGAACGTAAACATGGCTTCCCTGCTTCGGAGTCGAACAAATCGAGCATAAACATTTAAAAGAAAATAACCATAACCATCTTTTAACAACAGGTTTACTGGTTTCAGATGCCAAGATCTGTTTGGATATTGGATTATAACGCCAACATAAATGACGACCAACTTCTGCATTAGCTATTCTATCACGGTTGTAAATTATACTTTATGTAAATTAGGTATGTTTTAAACTTCATGTCAATACCTCTCGAGACTCGTAATGTTGTCGCTCGGTGAAGTTTATTTACCCGTTAAACGTTAATTTCAATATCATGTATAATCGTTTTACGCAGTTGTTCTGTCATTCACTCGAATTCCCTTTTTACAGTATGTATAATCAGTTTACCTAATTGTTCTGTCATTCACTCGAATTTCCATTTTTCAATATGTATAATTATTTTACGCAAAAGTTCGTCATTCACTCGAATTCCCTTTTTTCAATATGTATAATCATTTTACGCAATTGTTCGGTCATTCACTCGAATTCCCTTTTACAGTTTGTATAATCATTTTACGCTATTGCTCTGTCATTCACTCGAATTCCCTTTTTTCAATATGTATTATCATTTTACGCAATTGTTCTGTCATTCACTCGAATTCCCTTTTTTTCAATATGTATAATCATTTTACGCAGTTGTTCTGTCATTCACTCGAATTCCCTTTTTTTCAATATGTATTATCATTTTACGCAATTGTTCTGTCATTCACTCGAATTCCCTTTTTTTCAATATGTATAATCATTTTACGCAATTGTTCTGTCATTCACTCGCATTCCCTTTTTACAGTGTGTATAATCATTTTACGCAATTTTTCTTTCATTCACTCGCATTCTTTTTTTTTTCAATGTGCTTACTGATCGAACCCAGCAGTTAGAAATTCTCTCTGATTTCAACCACTCTGGTAATTTCACAATATGTACTGGACATGATGGAACGTATGAGTATGGATTATATGGTTAGTTACTTAGAATTTCAGCTGCATTTTGGCGTGCGTAAGAAGACTGACAAATGTATGCCTCTGGTGAGTATTTATCATTTTTCGACACGATATAAATTACCACTGAAATTCTAACTTACTAAATATGCACCCTCTCGTAGACTGTTTTATGTAGCATATGCTGTGTATATCCTCGGGTATTACACGATGCATAGTGTGTATTTAGGCTATTGTGGTATAACGTCTAGTTAGAGGCACGTTACGGAGAAATTGGCGCAATAAAAATGAAATCGTGTTTTTGGCTGTTTTTTTCTTAAATAAATGGTTACAACTTTGAAGTATGACAAATTCGTTATTAGGATTCTTGACAGGGAACATGGGCTCACATTCCTTGCCTGAAAATATATATTCCCCCTCGCCTAACGGCTCGGGTGAATATAATTTTCAGGCAGGGAATGTGAGCCCATGTCCCCTGTCAAGATTCCTAATAACTAATATTCTTTTGATAACGTTCTGTATTACTAAATTGATAAGTATAAAACGTAGTGCGTATAAATGTACTTCAAATGGAAGTCATAGAATTTAACACGTCATAGAACAATTATTACACGTGTACCCAACAAGCATAATACAGCAATTTGGGCGGAAACTATCAGGATAGTAGGAGTTAACTGCATTTGTATAGTACAAGCATTAGTAGCATGATAAAAGCCGTTAGCGAACTAGCTAAAACTCTTCAACTTATCTCATGCTTCACGATGTTTCATTTAAAATAGTTTAATCATATTTTTCACAAAATAATACTTAATACATAACGAAAATTGATTGAAAGTATTGACGCAAATACAAATTAAATTGAAATAAAAAAGAAAACCCTGTCATGTGAAGCTTTCACAATTAATCAAGAAATTGAATACATTTATAAAATAGAAACGATATTTAGCAATCAACTAAAACATCATCTCAAAAAACTCATCAAGCACACAGAGAGAACAAACACTAGATAAAAAAGCTTTGCCGATAATAACATCCTATAACAAGTTCCTATTGATCATGTTGGTCGCTATATCTTTTCATAAAAAATAATTATAGGATGACTTATTTAATAATAGCTTCCAAATTCTGAATCTTCATTTGTAAACAGTTATTGTTTTTTTGTACTAGTTATCGTGCTTTCAAGTTACACAGGTGAATCCGAATTAGGGTGCAGCTCTTGCCACCCACACCAAACACAAGTCCACACTCCTCAGCAAATGTTTGCGCATGTGCTTGATTCAAAAATGAACCGAAAGAGTCGGTCAAAATGTGTCTTTTCGATCGTTCGTCTCTTTTGTTTGCTATCGTAAATATGTTTCACGACGTTATTTTACTCATAAACATCTTGTTATCCAAAAGCCTGATGTAATTCTTATTGATATATACCCACTCAAATGTAATCATTATTCAAAGCTTATGCTGACGTGAGAAAAGACAATAATATGTTAAAAAAATTAAAATAAATAATTGTTTTACCTATATTCATACACATACTAACCACACCTACCCGTGGTAAAGGCGCGTTAGTTCTGTATACTAATACGTGTACTTACTAAACAAGAGTCCAAGTGGGCCTGTGTTGCCCTACCTGCTGCAATCATTTGGTGGAATTAAATACAAAACAAAGCCATGTTCTAAACAAGAGAACCAACATGGTCCTGAATAATTCACATTATTATCATCACAAAGATGAACAAATTGTCAAACAAGCTTATAATTTGATTACATAATGATATCATGCCAACGCAAAGAACCACGTCTGCCTTAAAATGTTCAGACCAAGTTATGACCCAGGGGCTGTGTTCCAAAGGAAAGGGATGGCCAATGCAGGTTGAATGGCTGTATCCGTCCGTGCTATATATATATATGGTTATAGCCTGGGGATCTCAACATTTTCCAAGTTATGACCTGGGGCTTATGTTTCCAGGATTGGTTGGATAGTTGTATACATTTGTTCATGCCCATTAAATGTATACGTGCGTATAAGCGTTTATTTATCCTCGCTGTATTGCACTAAGCATTTTAGCGAGCAGACCTCGGTTTAAAGACTCATCCGAAAGACTGGTAAGGTAGGAAATACTTTTATGAAATATTTCGATAATTAACTCAAATTCGGTCCTGGCTGGGACTGAACGCACGATCCCTGGGTTACTAAGCCGTGATGCTAACCATTACATGTATATAATGAATATATAGTTATAGGGTGTGGATCTCAACGGTTTATAAATTATGACCCTTAGACTATTTCCCCAGGGGTGGAAAGGGACCCCAGGGCCTATGCTGTTTAGATGGTTGTATCCGTCTGTGATCCCCGTGTTGGAATCAGATTTGACCCCCAGAGTCTCCATTTGAACAAACGTTGTACAGTACCATGGGCTTATACTGCATGAAATATATTAGAGTATTGCTACAACATAAATGTACTATAGTGTTCACACGGCAGAATATTGCATTTTTCAACCTTCATAATGCAGAATATGGCATATAAGTCAAAATATGGCATATAACTCTGAAGTTCCTAGTCCGATATAGCTGGTTTTAAAACCTGTCCGAGCTTTTATTGTTATCAACAACCTAGCCAAGTTTGGTAAAGATCAAATACTAAATGAAGGTGGTTTTCGAACTCATCCGATCTTTTATTGATATTGAAGGTGCTAAAGTGTTTACAACACTGACATTAGCGGACAGACGACGGACACCACGTCATCCCCAAAGCTCTGCTGACACATCGGCAGTAGAGATACGAGACGCGTTACTTTGGTACTATAGTACATGATCTTACTACACTTAACCGATGTTAATGCGCGTGAGTTTGGTACAATAAAACATGGACCTACCAAACACAGCCGTTGTTAAAGTGAAGAGGTTTTATACAATAATAAATGAGCTTACTAAACTTATGAAAACAAGCGAAGGTTCTGTTCCATTATAAATCGACTTACCACATTGAACCTATGCTAAGGAGCGTTAGTTCGGTGCAATATTAACCATATTAACTGGACCTATCACACTGAGCCTATGTAAAGGAATGTTAGTTCTGTACAATAATAACTGGACTTAACACACTATTCAGGTGTTAAGGCGTGTAGGTTAGTTGCAATTATAAATGGATTTACCACATTTAATCCATGTTAAGGGCTGTTAGTTCGGTACAAGAATAAATGCACTAACCACACATAACCCATGTTAAGGACTGTTAGTTCGGTACAAGAATAAAGAATTTACCACATTTAACCCATGTTATGAACTGTTAGTTCGGTACAAGATTAAATGGACTTACCTGACTGAACCCATGTTAAGGACTGTTGGTTCGGTAAAAAAATAAATAGATTTACCACATTTAAGCCAAGTTAAGGACTGTTAGTTCGGTACAAAAATAAATGGACTAACCACATTTAACCCATGTTAAGGACTGACAGTTCGGTACAAGAATAAATGGACTAACCACATTGAACCAATGTTAAGGACTGTTAGACCGGTACAAAAATAAATGCACTAACCACACTGAACCCATGTTAGTTTAAAGTTATTTATTTTACATCGATTGTAACGAAAGTTCTTTGAAATTATTTGAATCACTCTCGATGTCTTCCTGGGTAGAACCAGTACTAAGCAAATGCAGATAAAGTGTCTTGCTCAGGGACACAACGCATATGGCAATGGCGGGGATCGAACCCACGACTTTTCGATCATTGGGTCAAACGCTCTACCACTAGACCACAGCCCTTCACCCATGTTAAGGACTGTTAGTTCGGTAAAAACATAAATGGACTAACCACATTGAACCTATGTTAAGGATTGTTAGTTCGGTACAGGAATAAATGAACTAACCACACTGAACCCATGTTAAGGACTGTTAGTTCGGTACAAGAATAAATCGACTCACCACACATAACCCGTGTTAAGGACTGTATGTTCGGTACAATAATAAATGAACTAACCACACATAACCCGTGTTAAGGACTGTTAGTTTGGTACAAGAATAAATGGATTACCCACACTGAACTCATGATAAGGACTGTTAGTTCGGTACAAACATAAATGGACTAACCACATTGAACCCATGTTAAGGACTGTTAGTTCGGTACAAGAATAAATGCACTAACCACACGGAACCCATGTTAAGGACTGTATGTTCGGTACAATAATAAATGAACTAACCACACATAACCCGTGTTAAGGACTGTTAGTTCGGTACAAGAGTAAATGGACTAACCACACTGAACACATGTTAAGGACTGTTAGTTCAGTACAAGTATAAATGGACTAACCACACATAACCCGTGTTAAGGACTGTTAGTTCGGTACAAGAATAAATGCACTAACCACACATAACCCGTGTTAAGGACTGTTAGTTCGGTACAAGAATAAATGCACTAACCACACATAACCCGTGTTAAGGACTGTTAGTTCGGTACAAGAGTAAATGGACTAACCACACTGAACACATGTTTAGGACTGTTAGTTCAGTACAGGTATAAATGGACTAACCACACATAACCCGTGTTGAGGACTGTTAGTTCGGTACAAGAATAAATGCACTAACCACACATAACCCGTGTTAAGGACTGTTAGTTCGGTACAAGAATAAATGCACTAACCACACTGAACTCATGTTAAGGACTGTTAGTTCAGTACAAGAATAAATGCACTTACCACATTGAATCTATGTTAAGGACTGTTAGTTCGGTACACGAACAGATGGACTTACCACACATAACCCATGTTAAGGACTGTTATTTCGGTACGAGAATAAATGGACGAACCACACTGAAACCATATTCAGGACTGTTAGTTCGGTACAAGAATAGATCTACTTACCACATTGAATCTATGTTAATGACTGCTAGTTCTGTACGAGAATAGATGGACTTACCACACTGAACCCATGTTAAGGACTGTTAGTTCGGTACAAGAATAAATGGACTAACCACATTGAACCCATGTTAAGGACTCTTAGTTCGGTACAAGAATAAATGGACTAACCACATTGAACCCATGTTAAGGACTGTTAGTTCGGTACAAGAATAAATGCACTAACCACACGGAACCCATGTTAAGGACTGTATGTTCGGTACAATAATAAATGAACTAACCACACATAACCCGTGTTAAGGACTGTTAGTTCGGTACAAGAGTAAATGGACTAACCACACTGAACACATGTTAAGGACTGTTAGTTCAGTACAAGTATAAATGGACTAACCACACATAACCCGTGTTAAGGACTGTTAGTTCGGTACAAGAATAAATGCACTAACCACACATAACCCGTGTTAAGGACTGTTAGTTCGGTACAAGAATAAATGCACTAACCACACATAACCCGTGTTAAGGACTGTTAGTTCGGTACAAGAGTAAATGGACTAACCACACTGAACACATGTTTAGGACTGTTAGTTCAGTACAGGTATAAATGGACTAACCACACATAACCCGTGTTGAGGACTGTTAGTTCGGTACAAGAATAAATGCACTAACCACACATAACCCGTGTTAAGGACTGTTAGTTCGGTACAAG
>JAWPHD010021180.1:0-29091 GCA_037043455.1 Cyrtodaria siliqua | reverse complement strand
ATATTTTAAGCTCATCACAGCTCATACACGTGAGCTTTTGTGATCGCCTCCACCTTTCGAACATCAGTCACGTGCTTCCAAAGGGAATATAGCGACACAGCCTAACAGCTTTATTATTGAGAATTCTGAAAAACTTGAAAAAAGGTGAAAGAATAATCAAAATTGGATGATAAACAAAAAGATATGACCATTTAAAGGTTATTCTAGAATGGATATGGGAGCCGCCATTTTGAGCTATGACGTCATAGTTCCATATTGCCATATATGGAATATTGATAAATATCATTTAAAACGAAGAAAATCACTGCAAATGAATTCAAAAAATTTACCGCCATTATGTATTACATATTTGTCATACAGTCGCTGTCATTTTTTCCCTATAAATCAGTAAATTTAAAATTTATAAATATTCCATATATGGTCATTTAGAACCGTGATGTTATAGCTCTCAAAATTACCGATTCCATATCCGTTTCACCAACAGAAACTTGAAATGACCATATCTTCTTTGTTCATCATCCGATTTTGATAATTTTTTGAACTCTCAATAATAAAGATGGTTTGGCTGTGTCGCTAAATTCACTTTAACGTCTCACTAGTGAATTAATCACCACTATATAATATATGTGGACACCGTCACTTGTGGACCACTGCAAACATAGTGTAAAATGTCCATTGGTCTTTAAATCTCCCTCAATCTGCAAACCTTCCTCTGAAGCTCAGAATATCCACAAAAAATCAAAAGTTGACCAGATTTTTTTTTTTAATTCCAGTCTTTTTCAGCAGCCCTCAAAACTAGCTCCATTTCACTAATAATTCAACTGTATTCCTACCCATTTTCAAATTATCATATCTTCCTCGAAAATCACCAATTGGCATCCAAACTTGGCAGAAGTCATGAACATGTTCCAATCTTGTCACCTGAAGGCAGAAATAAGAGAATGATTGCACATTTCCAAGTTGAGAGCAAGCCGATTAACACAGCCCTAGTTTTTACGGTGTAGGAATCTTCCACCGTCATGGCCAAGGGAGGTAATTCTGTAGTGAGACCTTTAAAATAAGATAAAATATGGAAAATGGGTCTAGAATCTTCTTACCTGCAGAACTGTGGAGCTTCTGCAAATTCTATAGTAGACACTCCATTTACGATGGAGCCACGTTTCCACGTTTGTTTTCACGTTTTCATACGCGGTATCAGACTGAGCATGATAAAAAACGACAAAATGAATATGAATGCGGGTGGGAGAGTGGGTCCGACCCCTCTGCATGTGACGGTGTGTTTATAAGATTGCAGTGGTTGTATTCTACCCCGGTAAACACACGGTGATCGTTTTTGTCAGGAAATAGTAAATACCCTTACCAAATGAGAAGGTTTGCTGCAAGGTTGCTGCAAGTTTGCTGCAAGGTTGCAGCGAACAATTTTGTTCGCCGGAACAATTCTAAATTGTTCGCCAATGTTCGCCACTAGCGGTGATGTTCCCGCAAACACCATGGTAATCTTTGGCGAATTTGCCGCAAACTCGCTAAAAAGTTATACATTCGCCAGAAACATTTATTTATTTGGAACGTTCGCCATAACATCACCACAAACTTACTTGCAGTTTTTTGTTCGCCACAACATTGCGACAAACTTTACCATTCCGATTTTTTTTTTATTGCTCGCCGTAACATCGCCACAAACTTTTCAATTCAGATTTGCCGTTTCTTTATTCGCCATAAGATCACGACAAACTTTTCCATTCTGATCTGCTTTATCTCCGTTCGCCAAAACTTCATCACAAAGCTTAAGCTTTATACAGATTTCTTCTATGTTACTTATTACTCAAGTAAAATGTACTCAAGTAAAATGTGGATTTGTCAAAGGACCACTTAACAAGTTATTTTGCTAAGTACATGTATAAAACTTTTAGTGGAACCTTATTTTTTCAGTCGGTAGCACGGCGGATTTGTAACCGGAGGCCCCGGGTTCAATCCTCCATTCGAAAACGCTCATCCGATAGATAGTCGATTATGATAAATGTGACAAATTATTTCATCAAGTTTTGGATGTTTTTAACTCTATTAATACTTTAAATTTGAGTTTCTCAATTCGATTATATAATCAGATTCATCATTATATCTGATTTTTGATATTTCTTTTATGTTACTTAATTATTACTCAAGTATAATGTACTCAAGTAAAATGTGGATTTTATGTCAAAGGACCACTTGAACAAGTTATTTTGCTAAGTATAAAACTTTTAGTGGAACCTTATTTTTTCAGTCGGTAGCGAGGCGGATTTGTAACCGGAGGCCCGGGTTCAATCCTCCGTGGTGCCACTGAGTTTCGTCGGTGTGTTCTTGGGCAAGACACTTTCCCTTAGCCTTGTCCATCGGATGGGGACGGTCCCGTGTATCGGTATATCCTCCGAGCACGTTAAAGAACCATAGGAATCTATTTGATATAAGAGTAGGGCAGGTTCCCGGATTCCTATGTATCCTTCCCCTCTCTCTGGGGCGGCACTAAATAACCTATACTGTGTTGATGAGCCGTTAAACAACATTCAATTCAATTCAATTATTTTTAAGAAAAAGCCAAAATATGTATTATTGTGTTGCAAGAACATTTTTAAATACCAAACGTCATGATAACTCCAACATTTAAAACCAGAACAATTAAAATTGTGTCCCAAGTGCAAAATGATATCAATATTACTCTGCATTAACATGACCATCATGACAAGTCAATTTAATAGTTTAAGTCATTGTGAATTATTATATATATAGGAACTATCTCCAAATTTAACAAATATAAAATCTACTTTGAAATTTAAGCACAGTCATACTTTAAATAGTATGTATTTAAAAGTCTAAAAATGACAAAGATAATTAATTCTTAATATCAGAATAATATAAGTGTAACAGTTATGATAGATTTGGGGGTAAATTAAGCTGGATAATCTTACTGACTGGGTCAGTTAATTATTATTACCAGGTAGTATGCAATTTCCTTTGATCTGATGCAGTATCATGCAGTATCCTGCAGAGATTATTCTATTAGAAACACATGTGTTCAAGAAATTGTGGTATTTTTGCATAAATAACCAGTTATCATGTGTCTATATAGGCAATGGTGTGTTGTCAACAGTGTACTATTTTTCAATGAAATTGTAACAATTTAAAACAATGAATTTGAATGAGTTTATTTGAGTGAATATTCTGAAGGGAATTGTTCCACACCTGTATATTGTAAGTATATAACTGTTTTATTTTCATTTTTATATGTCGGAAAATAGCAAGTTTTGTATTTTTCATCTGGTTAGGTAACAGTCGCCTGGAACTTTCGGAATCAGCCCCAGACCATCATCAGACCCATAACCTGACCTCCATTGGTAAATATTTATATTTATGTTTGTGGGTCTGTCCTAAGGGTCTGGTGCTGATTCTAAGATATCCAGGCACCAAGTGCCTATTGTACTGCTACAGTTAGGATGATGCTCGAGATTTCCATGAAAATGGGAGTAATGCAGAAATGACAGCGCTCGACATCTCCATAAACATGAGAGTAAGGCAGAAATAACTGCGGTCGACATCTCTATGAAAAGGAGAGTAATGCAGGAATAACAGCGCTCGACATCCCTGTAAAAGTGAGAATAATGCGCAATGACATCGCTTGACATCTCCATAAAAATGGGAGTGATGCAGAAATGACAGCGCTCGACATCTCCATGATAATGGGAGTAATGCAGAAATGACAGCACTCACATCTCCGTGAAAATGAGAGTAATGCAGAAATGACAGCTCTCGACATCTCCATGAAAATGACAGCGCTCGACATCTCCATGATAATGGGAGTAATGCGAAATGACCGCTCGACATGTCCATGATAATGGGAGTAATGCAGAAATGACCGCTCCACATCTCCATGATAATGGGAGTAATGCAGAAATGACAGCGCTCGACATCTCCATAAAAATGAGAGTAATGTAGAAATGACAGAGCTCGACATCTCTATGAAATGTCTGTAATGCAGGAATAACAAAGGTCGACATCTCTGTAAAAGTGAGAGTAATGCGCAATGACAGCGCTCGACATCTCCATAAAAATGGGAGTGATGCAGAAATGACAGCGCTCGTCATCTCTGTGAAAATGAGAGTCATGCAGAAATGACAGTGCTCGACGTCTCCATGAAAATGAGAGTAATGCAGAAATGATAGCGCTCGACATCTCCATGAAAATGAGAGTAATGCAGAAATGACAGCGCTCGACATCTCCATGAAAATGAGAGTAATGCAGAAATGACAGCGGTCGACATCTCCATGATAATGGGAGTAATGCAGGAATGGCAGTGCTCGACATCTCCATGAAAATGAGATTAATGCAGGAATGACAGCGGTCGACATCTCCATAAAATGGGAGTAATGCAGAAATGACAGCAGTCGACATCTCCATGAAAATGAGCTTAATGCAGAAATGACAGCGGTCGACATCTCCATGATAATGGGTGTAATGCAGAAATGACAGCGGTAGACATCTCCATAAAATTGGAGTAATACAGAAATTGCAGCGGTCGACATCTCCATGAAAATGAGAGTAATGCAGAATTGACAGCGGTCGACATCTCCATGAAAATAGGAGTAATGCAGAAATGACAGCAGTTGACATCGCCATGATAATGGGAGTAATGCAGAAATGACAGCGGTCGACATTTCCATAAAATGAGAGTAATGCATGAATGACAGCGGTCGACATCTCCGTAAAATGGGAGTAATGCAGAAATGACAGCGGTCAACATCTCCATGAAAATGGGAGTAATGCAGAAATGACAGCGGTCGACATCTCCATAAAATGTGAGTAAAGCAGAAATGACAGCGGTCGACATCTCCATGAACACACGTAAAACACTGGGCGTGAGACATACACCCGTGAGGAATTTCCTAACTAGGCATGGGACCCTTACGAGACATTTTGAAACGTCAACTTTGGTCGGACACCCCCCCCCCCCCCCCCCCCCCCCCCTTACGAGACATTTTGAAACGTAACTTTGGTCGGACACCCCCCCCCCCCCCCCCCCCCCCATAACAAATCCCCCCCCCCCCCCCCCCATAACAAATCGTAAGAATATACTTTAAATTCGAGAGCATTTATTTAAATTTGGTGCAGTCCATGTTAAATAGTGCAAAAAATCATGTTTTTGATCTTAATATGTTTTTTTAAAACAGCGCACCATTGTTTCATTTCATAATTTCAGTCCATTATTTATTTTGAAAAACTTTGCCGCGATGTGTTGGCGAACATTGCCGCAACTTTGAAGCGAACATCACCACAAGCATCGCCAGAACAGTGCAGAGAAACATTTTATGCAAATGAAGTTTGCTGCAAAGTTGCAGCGAACATCGCCAGAAGATTACAGCTAAAAGCGTTATGCAAATGAAGTTTGCTGCAAAGTTGCCGCACACTTTTACCATGCAAATGAGGTCTGCGGCAAAGTTGCGGTGAACATCGCCGAAACATCACCAGAACCTCATTTGCATATTTGTTCGCTGCAACTTTGCCGCAGACCTTATTTGCATGGTAAAAGTGTACCGCAACATCGCCGCAAACTTGTTCGCCGCAGCTTTGCAGCAATGTTTGCCGCAGAGTTGCAGCAAATAGTCGCCAGAAGCCTATATTTTGGTAAGGGTATCTGATAACTAGCATCCTATTCAATATTGACATAGATCATAAAACGTGTACAAATAGTTTCATGCGGGATACCTTACCCCGCCTCGGGGGTCACGTGATTTTATATAAAGATTTATTCTAGAGAAACGGAAAAAATGTCCGAAACGTTAGGCTAGATCACCTGCGACGCTTGCTTGTTTTCAAAACAAACGTGTAGAACCTTTCTTGTAATTTTCTTTTGACGCGGCAGCCTTTTTACCGAGATTCTGGTATCGTTTCTGATTGCACATTCTATCCAAGATAAACCGAACGGCAGAAAAACAATAAATTAATAAATAAACAAAGATAATCAAAGAAAGAAACTTCATCATTCGAACTAAATGTTGATGGTCAAAACTACAACAATAATACAAATAATAATAATAATAATATGGTTCCGGTTTCTACAACCTTTGTGCAGAAAAAACACCGGAAACACGTGTCCGTAATTATTATTTTTTATGTAAGTATTTTGACAATCCACATTTACAGTTCGTATATTATAATGATGAAGTTTCCATTTCTGTTTATTTATTAAGGTTAAATGTCTTTCTGCCTTTCTGTTTATCTTTGATAGAAAGTGCGTCTATATCAGCCAATCAGAAACGATACCAGAATCTCAGTATTTTGTTTTGTGTTTTAGAAGAACATTTTAGAAGACGTTTGTCTTGAAAATAAGCAAGCGCTGCAGATGGTCTAAACTACCTAAAAGTAAGAGAGCCATTTTCAATGTTCTAATTATTTAGAATTTAGAATTATCAACAATTCGAATTATTATTACCGAGAATTATTTGTATTATTTATTGACATACAAACCAATCTCACATTTTTTAAAATCAAGACTTCGACATTTGACATCAAGAAATTAATAATAGTATTCAAACAATTAGCTGCATAGAATATCCGCCATGCGGTGCTGTAGGTGAAAATTGCACTTATGTCAATATGACCCGAATTAATAATGTAACTACTAAAACAAACACAGACAAAGCCTGAATCCAATATTACCCAAATTAATATCGTGATACTAAACCAAACACAGACAAAGCCTGAATCCAATATTACCCAAATTAATATCGTGGTACTAAACTAAACACAGCCATATCGAGGCGGATCAATGTTTATTGCCATAATATTAGATACTGGGTTATGTTGATGATGAAATGGACATTTCCTTCAGTTTCTTCATATGTTAAGTTATTGTTACGTCTTGGTCCACAGTTTGAATTGTGTACCCTAACATATTTCACCTTTAAAAACAGTGGGTCGCGTACTTGATTTTTGAGGCACCCTAAGGTTACTATATAACTCATTTTTAGCTCTACTGATCAGAGATCAGTAGAGCTTATGCCGTGGTGCGGTGTCCGTCGTCCGTCTGTCCATCCGTCTGTCCGTCCGTCCGTTAACTTTTTTTTGTAGCGACTACTCCTCTGAAACTACTGAATGGATTTTCATGAAACTTTACAGAAATGTTGCCCATGAAGTCTAGTTGATCCTAGCAAAAATTCATGTTGATGTGAAATCCAAGATGGCCGCCAAATCTAAAAATAGGTTTTTAAAAAACAAGTTTGTAGCGACTACTTCTTGAAAACTCTAAGTGATATTGATATGGGACTTTTTCTAAAATGATCAGCATGACATGATGTTGGTCCTTGTCGAAAATCGTTTTGATTCGACGTTAAACATGGCTGCCAGCGGCCATCTTTGTTTACATAAAGTTATATAATGAAAACTTGTAGCGACTACTCCTCTGAAACTACTTGGCGGATTTTCATGAAACTTTACAGGAATGTTGCTCTTAATGTCTAATTGATCCTAGCAAAATTTCAGTTCGGCCAGAAATTCAAGATGGCCACCACAGCTAAAAATAGATTTTTAAAAAATAAGTTTGTAGCGACTACTTCTTGAAAACTGTAAGTGATATTGATATGGGACTTTTTCTAAAATGATCAGCATGACATGATGGTTATCCGAGTCGAACATTATTTTGATTCGAACATAAACATGGCTGCCAGTGGCCATCTTTGTTTACATAGAGTTATATAATGAAAACTTGTAGCGACTACTCCTCTGCAACTACTTGACGGATTTTCATGAAACTTCACACGAATGTTCCTCTTGATGTCTAATTGATCCTAGAAAAATTTCAGGTAGGCGGAAATTCAAGATGGCCGCCATGGCTAAAAATAGATTTTCAAAATACAAGTTTGTAGCGACTACTTCTTGAAAACTATAAGTGATATTGATATGGGACTTTTTCTAAAATGATCAGCATGACATGATGTTGGTCCTTGTCAAAAATCGTTTTGATTCGATGTTAAACATGGCTGTCAGCGGCCATCTTTGTTTACATAGAGTTATATAATGAAAACTTGTAGCGACTACTCCTCTGAAACTACTTCACGGATTTTCATGAAACTTCGCAGGAATGTTGCTCTTGATGTCTAATTGATCCTAGCAAAATTTCAGGTCGGCCGGAAATTCAAGATGGCCGCCACGGCTAAAAATAAATTCTCAAAAAACAAGTTTGTAGCGACTTCTTCCTGAAATCAAAATCAATCAGTAGAGCTTCAAGGTCATTGACCTCTTGTTCATTATGTATGGTTGTGCAAATTGCCTACAATTTAATACAACTTCATTCATGCAAAAACAGTAATAATAATAATAATAATAATAATAATAATAATAATAATATAATAATAATAATAATAATAATAATAACCTGATCCACGAAATGGAGAATCGCATTAGACTTATTTGATAAACATAAACACAGTAAAAAAACAAACCAAAAAAAAACGCATTTAAAACAAGTAACAATAACATGGGAAAACAGAAGAAAAGTATGCGACAAACAATGTTTGACAATATGGGTACCGCTTTAGAACGGTCAGTGGCAAAAAGGTCGCTGGGGTTTAAACCAGGTTCTAGGGTGAATCAACCCCCACTCTTGCTCTGTTGTCAACCCAGTAAAACGAGACAGTGTACATAAAGAAATGCCTACCAGACTATATCCTCTAACAAACTAGGCAGCATTAACGGCATTATAAGCAAAA
Source organism: Cyrtodaria siliqua (assembly GCA_037043455.1). Classification (NCBI taxonomy): domain Eukaryota; kingdom Metazoa; phylum Mollusca; class Bivalvia; order Adapedonta; family Hiatellidae; genus Cyrtodaria; species Cyrtodaria siliqua. Next base: position 20,353 of record JAWPHD010021180.1, on the reverse strand, counting down.
GCCTCGAAAGTCACAATAGAAAATACTCAATGACTTGGATTCTGTTGTTGTTCTGACTTCGGCCAAGTTTACAAAACTAGGAGTAACGTGTTATCAGCAATTTATACGTTTTGTGTTATATAGATAACATTGACTTTACAGATTTATCAATAAATACTGAAAAGGGGATTTCTAGGAAGCAACAGACACAAATGAGAGACGAAAGTAGCAGAGTCGGTATTTTGTTTAGTCTGTTCATGAGAGGTAATGTGTGGTGCAACATTTGTCACGCACCAGTAGCACCGGTTTGAGCAGTATTCAATGTTTAAGACACAACGATTGGGCGTGATGATCCCAAAGCCACACAGATTGGGCTTGATGATCCCAAAGCCACACAGATTGGGCTTGATGATCCCAACGGACCTGTAAGTAATAATACTGCTGATCTATACTCGGGGCGACTTTTTACAGACGTCACATAGCACTAAAAGACGCTAACTGTGATTGTCAAGGGGATCTCTTGGAACAACAAATACAAACAAGAGAGAAACGTAACATACTCGGTTTTAATGAGTCAGTTCAAGAGAGGTAATTTAAGGTGTTACACTTCTACTTAAATAAATATACACAGATTGGGTTTGATGATTCCAAAGACGAATAAGCAATAATACTAATTATTTGTAGTCGGGCGACTTTTAAAACCCGCCACACAGCAATATACAAACGCTAGTGGGAATGTCAATAAATAGTGGAAAGTAGATCCCTAAAATGGAAGCAAAAAACAACACACACACACTTAAACAAGATAGAAAAGAAGTACCGGCGGTATTTTACCTTTTAGCCACAAATATCCTGCAAATAATATCGAGTTTGATGATTCCAAAGGACCAGTAAGTAATAACACTATTTATTTGTGATGGTGGTGACATTTCATAGCCGTCACGCAGCGCTAAACAAACGCTAGTGTGAATGCCACTTAATACTAAAAAGGGAAGGTTGCGAAAATCTAAATGTTTTTTTAGATATGTACATGTATGGTAAAACAGTCATTTGGATTAATACAACTACGCTTATTAAAGTTAATATTAACCCATGGTATAATCAAGAATGATAAAAAATAACGTTTACATGTTTAACGACTTTTGAGGAAATATGACATTTTGTAACAGTATCTTTATTCTGTGAGTATATCGTTTCAATTTCGCAAGACCGTAATATGTCAGAGTTATCAGTTATAATGCATATCAGGGAGTAAGTATACAGGGAGTAAGTATACAGGGAGGAGAAACGGATCGTTTTGCCGTTTGATGTTGTCGCGCGTGTGTTTCACTACTGCGTGAAAAATGACTACTTCCGGTTGTTTCGCGCGTGTGTGAAAAACAGCAAATTCTTATAAATTATGACACTTACAAGCTCAATAAAGATGCGAAATGTAAACATAAGTATTATTTATTCACATACAGAGCGTGTATTTGTTTGCATGTATAAAAGCACACTTTACAAGACGGTTTCGTGTAACAAAGATGACGCAACTCTGCGCCAAAAAGAAATGGTGACAGTGTATAGTTATTGCAAACGAGATACGAGACTACAGGTTATTTAGGCATTAATAATAGCAAAAAAGTGAATAATAGACATATTTATCTTTGTCAAGAAGGTAATTTCATGGTGGTGATTATAAGAAGAAAAAAACAATAAGAGGTGATGAAAATGTGCCTTTTGAGATATCAGCTGAAATTTTCAATTTTTCAAATTAAAAATGGTGTGGAGCTATTGCAAGCGAGATACGAAGTATGGGCTATATTAGGCATTAATAATAACAAAAAGTGAATAGCAGACATATTTATCTTTGTCAAGAAGGCAATTTCGTGATGTTGATATAACAGAAAGCCGTAAAAAAGAGGCTGTAAAAACTGCCTTATTTGAGATGTTGGCTGAAATTTTTTAACTTTTCAAATGTAACGCGCTTACGATCGATTTACCTGTATCGATAAAATAGTAAATGGCGGCGTTCTAGCGCGACAACATAAATCGATAAAATAGACCGTTTATGAACCCGTTTCTCCTCCCTGTATACTTACTTATTTGAATACCTCATGTGATCCAACTGTCATTAGATCTGGGGGTCATGCGTTTCATTCCTTTGTGGTTCTGGGGAGGAACGCAAATTTTCTGCTGGTGTCGCAAGTTGGTATCTGGTATGTCATATCATGATTGTGGCTTGTTCTTCTTGCCGGTGGTATAAGCCGATATCAATCACTTCGATTTTGAAGAACATCTCTCCTTCGATCTTGGAGCGACCTGCGGTTCAGTTGTTCCAACATGTCTCCCACACTCGAGCGATTTCTGCATGTGTATCTTGCAGCCCTTCTCTGTACTTTCTCCAATTCTTGGAGATCTGCTTGAGTGTGGGTCCCATACAATGCTGGCATATTCCACCAGTGGTATTACTAGGGACTTGTATACTTTCTCTTTGAGGCTTATTGAGGCGATTCTGAGATTTCTTCTAAGGAATGCCAATGTCTTGTTTGCCTTGTTGCAAATGTTGGATATGGGTCTTCCAGTGCAGAACTGAAGACATCTTTCTTAGAAGATATTCAAACATTGGTTAATAGGCTGAGCTATAAATAGACGGCGCTAGTGGCCGTGAGAAGTGGTGAACTTATATCACCCAGGGAGTAAGTATACTTACCCAGGGAGTAAGTATACCAGGGAGTAAGTATACTTACTCCCTGTATCACCTCACTTGAACTGAGTCAATAAAAACCGCGTGTGCTACTTTTCTCTTGTTTGTGTTTGTTACTGCTTCTGTTTACTCAAAAGGGATTATACAAGTAATTAAGAATAACAAAGAATAGAGATATGCACACATTAGTCTTCAAATCATCAAAACAAACTCCATTTCAGATTCCATTCCGGTCCGTTCCGGTAAGTCAACTCCGTTCCGGTCCTTTTCGGTAATTCGTATTCATTTTAGTATACGAGAAGCTGCGAATGTCGCGTAACTTTCGGTCTCGGTTATTTTACCGCAAAATTTGAATCAAAATCACAATTAACTTGCAGTAGGGGAGAAAAACAACATAAACTTAAAAATGTCAAGTCAAAAAGCGAGTGATCCTTCACCTATGGTATCGGGGTAACACAATTTTATTGTTTGATTGTAAATTGGGAATGCTAACATGTTTTTTGTCCCTGTTAAGCTGTTTCACCCCGCGTGACTTCGTCTTCTTCCTTCGGAAAAAACCGGGCTCGGCTAGAAAGATGGGTTAATTAAAAAAGAATCAATAAATATTGTTAATCGGAACTATATATGTCAGACATTAGGTCAATTATAGTTTAATTAATAATCAAATAATATTCAGTGCTCCAAAAATAGCATATCTCAATGACGGAAGCTAATCAAATTATCTATCTAATAAGATAGGTAAACTTGTGAGTGAGTCGGCAAGACATAAAACAATACAACATAAGCTCTTAACGAGCTTTTGAACTGACTCCGATACTGCAACACCTGCTTTCGAGACGATTTTTGATATTCGCCATCCTCCAACATGCATACGCATTTGACTTTTTTATGTTTGGACTCAGCGCAGAGTTGCTCTGCACCCTGCGCTAGACATAAACAGTCAATTTAAACGGATACACTGAATGAATGTACAACTTACCTAAAGTGAAGATTGATCAGTTTGTTCAATCCATTTCACACGAACATTTTACTCCAAAAAACATTTTGATATGAAATACTTTCGTTTAAATCTAGGTACTATGCATTGTTTGAACAGCAAAACATAGGTGTTTTGCACAGTGATGTTATACAAGAAACGTTTACACATGATATGACATTGTCCACACGTTTTTTGGTCAAACGCAATGAGACGTCACAGGGTCCGTATGTAAAAAACCACCCCAGACTTCAAATAAATGAGACTAGGTAAAGGCGGAGGATTGAAAGGTCCAACCAACAACCTTTCGATCTGAGTCCGAAGCTTTACCACTGGAACACGCACTCCACTAATCGAAACTGCAGGCCTGCCATTTCTCAGGCTTTGCGCCGGTAATTACCGGCTTTTTGATTAGATTACCGGCTTTTCTGTTAAAATTGCCAGCTTTTTAAAAAAAAAAGTCATACATTTTATTAGTACCCAATTATTAACAAAAATACCAACACGTGTACCCAATATGCGACTGCGTGTGGTCAGATGATGGCAACTAATTAGTGTGTACACCACAGTCCACCAATCAGTTAGTCCAAATCGCCCGCGGCGTCTTATGTAATTCGAGTTCTGTATATGATAAACAGGAAATTGATATTTCACTTGCTTTTTATAATTGAGGCAGATCAATTTTGGGTACATGGTAACACAGGGTTACACCAGGTAACGACTGGGTACAAGTGGGTACAACTAATAATATTAATAGATTTGAGGCACATTAGTTTTGGATATTTTCATCAAAGTCCGAAAGCTTGGCGGAGTTAAACAATTTAACATAGAGTCTTTATTTTTTTAAACGGCAATAGCGATCATATAAATATATAATTTTGGTTTGGGATTTCTTGTAGCATTATGCATCTTATTCATACTTCACCCATATTGGGGCAAGTATTTGTCCCGATATCTAATATCAAAATTACTTTTGTATAAATCGTTTTAAAGTGTTTTCATATACATCTACTTTAAACAGATTTATGATACGAAGCTATATTGAATGAAAACTTTTTTCGCAATCAAAACTCATACCCATGGTAATAAAATAATAAATTAGCGAGTGCCTTTTTATTGCGCACGTAAGCAAATAAACTTCTTCCGAATGAAGTATCATTGAAGTTTCATAATTTATGCAATAAACGGTCATATAATTTACCTTTGTTTGTTTTCAGACATATGAACGTATAAAACTCCCTTTATCATGTAAGTGGTCTCCTAACCAAGCGATAGTTGGTCCTATATATAGGTATTCATAAATTATGTAACCATGTATTCAAACCAACTCTGCTTCAGATCTATTATATGACATGCTGTACATGCTTATTAAACGGATGTCTTTAAAATAAAGCTTGTACCCAGTATCCGGTAACAAATAACATACCCTATGGAAACATTTGTGTTTTTAGGACATATCTACTAATAAATGGAGACGATCATCTTTGAAAGATGACGTCATCGCGCCTTTGTGACATATTGACGAAATGCCTTTTAAAGCAAAGAAAATCACTGCAAATAAAAAATAAGCATTCAATTGATACATTTTACATCTGCATATTTATTTTTGATCAATTTGCAGTGATTTTCTTTGCTTTAAAGTATATTTTGTCAATATGCCATATATGATAATAAAAAAAAGGCGCGATGACTTCATCGTTCCAAGATGGCCGCCTCCATGTGTGTTCTTTGTAAATTTTCAATAGGTCATATCTCTGTTATTTTTCATGGCATTTTGATAATTCTTTCAGCTTTTTTCAAGTTTTTCAGAGCCCTTTTAAAGAAACCTTGTTTAAAAATAGTGCATCAACCCCTTTAATCTTTATTATGGAAGATCGACCTAATATGAATAAATAAAATAACAAAATCCTGACAGATTAAATGTGTATCCAAGTAATAAGCTTTATAAATTCTTTACGATAAAACAACTTATTCATAATTTTGCTAAAGCATCTTCTAAGAAGACTGACTTTTTTTGGTAGGTGATAGACGAGGTATTTATCCTAGATGTTTAACCAATTTTACTGTAAAACTTAAAAGTATTTATGTGTGATTCTTTTAAAATCCTGCATGTACATGTATATGAATATTAATATGACATATGTGTCAGTTTCAAAATTTAATCTTAAAAATTGCTATCTTTATACTCTGAGAAAGATTTTTACTTCACTATTGAGCATCATAAAAAAAACTGACCAATCAGTGACCAAAAACAAGACATAACCAATATATTCTGTTTTGTGATAAACTCGGTCTTCATCCTTGATGTTCAACCAAGTTTACTGTTAAAATGAAGGTATCTACAGTGTGATTCTTTTAAAACCCTGCATATTTCTTGCACATTCATGCAAATTGATTCAATATGTGTATCTTTTAAAATCAAAATCTTGAAAATTATCGTCGTTTTACTCTGTCAAATATTATTATTTTACTTTAGAACCTAAGGATAAAAATCGAGTAACACAAATTTTATCACCTACTGAAAATAAAATCAAGTCTCAACATCTCTCCAATGCAAAATTATGAATTGAACCTAAGGATAAAAACCGAGTAACACAAATTGAAAATAGGGTGAAATCTCAACATCTGGGTAATGGAAAAGTATGAATAAGATACAACAGAATGTAATATGTTGTACACACATTGTAATTTTCTTTTTTGTCAATCGTTTTTGAAAAGTGTCGATTTTGAAATTTTCGCTTCGCGCGCTCAAATTCAGCATTTCCAAAAATCTCAGGCTTTTTCTTAATTGTATTATGGTAGCCCTGAAACTGGATCCGGGCTAGTGTCTCTTTCAAAAATGGTTGCCCGTCTATGGTCTAGGCTAGTCTAAAAATATCAGACAACCAAACATTTCTATACACATAACTAGATGTGTCATTTCTTCATTTATTCGACATATACACACAAGACTGTTGACCATAGATCGAAATTAGCACTAGCCCGAAGGTGAAAAACTAGTAAACATTAATTCGGGCTAGTACAAATCTAGAATTTTTATATGCATGTAGTTGGGTTTATGAAAATGGTAATGGTCCAAATGATAATATAATAATTCGGGCTAGTGAACAAAAATCCTGATTTCTTTGACTGCTGTTGACCAGCTGACGTTCATTTATTTAACCAGCTGACGTTCATTTATTTAACCAGCTGACGGTCACTTATTATGTGTGTACTGTAATTCTCGCCTAAACTTGTTTATCACCACATGATCTATCAGATTCCCCTGCTGCTCATAATGCTTGGTGACGTAAAAGTTAAATGTTTAATACGACAGTCATGCATTCTTCATGTTAAATTTGATCTTGATTGGTGTGATAAAATACCCCATCAAGTCATATCTCAAAAGCCCATAAAGCTTGTAGATGATTAAACTAAGTAAAAAAATAAAGTATTCAGTATCGACAACTACAGCATCATGTACTAGCTTATCACAGTATTGTCGTGTCAAGTGAATTTTAGACAGGGGACCTCAGTTCTGCTAATGAAGTTATTTTTCAGATATTCTGCAGTTCCAATAAAATAACATAGATCTGTCTGTACTCTGAATGCATACTCAGACAAATAAAAGCCACTAGTTATGACCCCACAACCTAAGGTTGGATATTAAATGAAATATAAACTTCAATGTTTTTTACAGAGACAAAAAAGCGTCATGTAAGAGAGAGGGTTACCTGGAGTGGAATGATTATTTCATGGCCATAGCATTTCTGTCTGCTCAGAGAAGTAAAGACCCTAGAACCCAGGTACAATTTATACATAATATATCTTGTTGTATAGCTTTTTCTGCCATTCGCAGAATGATGGAAGGGAATGGTGGTGGAAGTGTTGTCCTGTCCGTCTTGTTGTGCATCTGTTAGTGATGGGCAGTCGGTTGAAATTTACAACCAATCATCGGTTGGATGTAAACGATCAATCATCGGTTATAATTGGTTAGTCAGTATGAAGCATAACATGTGTATGATAACCTGAGTTTGAGGTCTTGATCTTAGAATTATTCCTGACTAAGCATGAATTTTTTCCTGCCTTGTGTCTTATGTCATTGCCATTTCATCAGCAAATTAATTATAATTGACATAAATTTGTTTATTTGTTTATAAGTGTTGTCTCCTGGACAATCATGTTTATTTCTATTTTGAACATTAATTAAGTGCATTTTTACATTCAACAATCATCGATTATAGACTTTCATAATCGATCATCATAATCGGATGCCTAAGTAACTGATGATCGGTTACAATCGATTAATCGGTACATCTGTGTCAAAAATGTTGTCCTGACTCTAACTTGGGTAACTTATCCAATCTACTGCAAACTTAGTCATATATAAGACACATTCTTATATCTTCAACATTACTTTAAATACCGAAATTCATTCAAGCTTTGCATAATGTCTTCAATTTCATCAATGCCACTCACAGAGGTTCCATAACTCTGTTTTGCATTTTAGCAAAATTTTGTCCTCATTTTTTACTTGGAAATTCATTTGCTTTCGAATATCTTCAACATTGAATTATGGCATGCAGAGTGTGTGGTCCAGTGGTAGAGCGCCGATCTCCTGATCGAGAGGTCGTGGGTTCAATCCTCTGTCGCGGCCACGTTATTTATCCTTGAGCAAGATAATTAATCCACATTGCTTAGTACTGGTTCTACCCAGGAAGCCATCAAGAGTGATTAATCTAAGTTGCAAGAACTTGTTTCGCAATCGATGTAAAATAAATATGTTTAAACAAGCATGCAGACTTTCTTGTTTCAATGAATTAAAGGAATGAGATTGTTATCCAGGTTGGGGCGTGTATTGTGAGTGAAGAAAAGAAGATTGTTGGTATTGGTTACAATGGTATGCCAAATGGTTGTCATGACGATTTGATGCCCTGGGGAAGGGAGGGAGAGAATATCTTGGATACAAAGCAGTTGTATGGTAAGTATTTTACATTTACAATGGTAAGTTCAGTGCAGCATGAATCTCTCAAAACAATTACAGCCACATTATATGCCATCAACTTAAAGAAACTAACCCAAGTAAAGATTTATTCACGGGCTCTTAAAATTACTGTGACTGAATATGTGTAAAATGAATTATGAGTTGGTAACTCTTAATTTGACGCTCCAGTGTTGAGGTTGGGCCTGGCTAGTAAAACCCGTTTATATTGTGTCTATAGAGTTTAGATTCTCAAAATGTGCAAGTTATATATCAGTAATTTGATACCCCACCCAGTCACATTATACTGACACCGGGCTGACCAGTCCTAGAACTATACCCTTTCAAACATCAGGCAAGGGAGCTACTAGTACCATTTTTATTAGCTCTTCTGATCAGAGATCAGCAGAGCTTATGCCGTGGTGCGGCGTCCGTCGTCTGTCCGTCCATCTGTCCATCCGTAAACTATTTTTTTGTAGAGACTACTCCTCTGAAACTACTGAATGGATTTTCATGAAACTTTACAGAAGTGTTGCCCATGAAGTCTCGTTGATCCTAGCAAAAATTCATGTTGATATGAAATCCAAGATGGCCACCAAATCTAAAAATAGATTTTTAAAAAAGCAAGTTTGTAGCAAGTACTTCTTGAAAACTATAAGTGATATTGATATGCGTCTTTTCCTAAAATGATCAGTATGACATGATGTTGATCCTTGTCAAAAATTATTTTGATTTGACATTAAACATAGCCGCCAGCGGCCATCTTTGTTTACATAGAGTTATATAATGAAAACTTGTAGCGACTACTCCTCTGAAACTACTTGACGGATTTTCATGAAACTTCACACGAATGTTGCTCTTGATGTCTAATTGATCCTAGCAAAACTTCAGGTCGGCCGGAAATTCAAGATGGCCACCACGGCTAAAATAGATTTTCAAAAAACAAGTTTATGGCGACTACTTCTTGAAAATTATAAGTGATATTGATATGGGACTTTTTCTAAAATGATCAGCATGTCATGATGTTGGTCCTTGTCGAAAATCGCTTTGATTCGATGTTAAACATGGCTGTCAGCGGCCATCTTTGTTTACATAGAGTTATCTAGTAAAAACTTGTAATGACTACTCCTCAGTAACTACTTGACGGATTTTCATGAAACATTACAGGAATGTAGCTCTTGATGTCTTATTGATCCTAGCAAAATTTCAGATCGGCCGGAAATTCAAGATGGCCGCCACAGCTGAAAACAGATTTTCAAAATTCAAGTTTGTAGCGACTACTTCTTGAAAACTATAAGTGATATTGATATGGGACTTTTTCTAAAATGATCAATATGACATGATGTTGATCCTTGTCAAAAATTATTTTGATTTAACATTAAACATGGCCGCCAGCGGCCATCTTTGTTTACATAGAGTTATTTAATGAAAACTTGTAGCGACTACTCCTATGAAACTACTTGATGGATTTTCATGAAACTTCACAGGAATGTTGACCTAGCTATCAAAAATCTATCAGTAGAGCTTCAAGGTCATTGACCTCTTGTTAAGTCTTTAGTATTGTTCAGATGGGGATAGACTTTGTGTATAATACTATGTCAACTCTGTCATCTATATTTCACATTCTGTTAGAATACAATTACCATACTCAAATTTTTTCTTTTTTACTTTTGAGTAGAAATAAACTTTTAAAATTAAGATATTTCTAAGATGCTTTATGAATTTTGCCCCGGTGCAGTGAAGTGTACTCATCAGAATCTTAATTTCATTCCTCTTAAATATAGATTTAATAAAACTTGTTCTGTAAATATGATTTAAAACTCACTTATCAGCTGGTTTTAATTGAATTTACTGCACTGGTTTTTGTATAAAATCAATTATATAGAGGAATTTCTTTCCTATGGATTTTTTGAATGTGTTTATTTCCAAATTGCATAGATGAGGTGTGGTTGTGAATATCTAGGTAAACACATTGAATTTGTGTCTTGAATGATAATCAACAAGTTTTTCCATGAACATTTCCAGTTTGTCATGCTGAGTTGAATGCTGTACTCAACAAGAACTCGTTTGATGTGAAGCGGTGTACGATCTTCGTGGCATTGTTTCCCTGCAATGAGTGTGCCAAGGTCGTGATACAGTCTGGTATAAAGGAGGTCATCTACTACTCGGACAAATACCACGATAGACCAGAGTTTGCAGCTGCTCGCAGGATGTTTGATTTAGCAAAAGTTGAATACAGGTAAAAATGTGCAATAATCTTTGGGCTGTTTTCTATTTATGTATTTATTTTTCGAAAAAAGAGACACATGTGTTTAGAGCTCTAGATAAGCTGCGTATTTGCGTAATTTACGCAAACAAATGAGCCAAACCGCAAAAGATTTCGTTCTATGCGTATATATAAACGTAAATACATGTATACAAAAGTAAAACACAAAAGATTTATTCCAATGCGTAGCGCAACTTAAGCATGCAGCGTTTAAACTTTAGTCAATCACCATCTTCAGAATGTATGGTTCTATTGTCGAACTGTTCCATACTCATCACTCGTGTGTAGAATATGTTCACTTACTGTATAATGCACAACTCGATTAGAACATATTCAGAACAAATTTATGCTTGACAAAACGAGCATTTTATAGATGGGTTTTCGGGTTTATGGTTACTTCTTAAAGGGACACTGTCCGTAACTTTTAGCTTATAAAACAAACTAATTATGTTCGCAAACATTACACACTAAAACATTACTGAATATTTACTAATTAAAGCAGGATTGTTTGATGGAATTCAATCGCAGTACAAAAAAAAAAGAGAAACCATTTCGGGCGTTTGAACTCGCAGCCCAAACTAAAATTACACTCGAGGTAATAATAGTGAACGTAAAGTGGGCGACCTAGCTCCCGACTGAGCTAAGCGGGCTATACATATTACGCACTAAATACTATGGTGAAAACCAAATGCGCTAATGGAAGTCACGTGATCGCAGAAAAGGTAAATACGGTGGGTCCCACTTTATTTACAAATATTAATATAAGCTTGCTTTTTTTCTCAAACTCACGAATGTATTACTACAGACTTCTTAGTGTCTATGCTCATGTTTTCATGTATATATTTCACTGAATAAAAGTCAGACAGTTATTTGGTTATGCTCAATATCTGCTTACTTACGGACAGTGTCCCTTTAAAACCTTTTGAAATAATGTATAGTTAATAGGTACTGTAATCCAGTCTGTGTATTTATATCCGTTCAGTTTTCCTGTAAAAAATAATTTTCCAGTAAAAATTACGAAAACATAGAGGGTTCCGGAAATACGGTTGCCCGATGCCCCAGGCAAGTGAATTTTGGGTGCGGGCAAATGACCTTCGCAAATCTGGTTGCCCACCACTTGGCCGACGGACATTTCCAGGACATAGCCATTCCAGATCAAATCAAGTGGCAAACTAGCCATGTCAGAATTTCATTTTGATAACTGAATAAAACTGGCCGCGGTTTTTCGCTGGTAGCGATTGTTAATAAGATCAAACAACTTTCGGTACAATCAACAATCTCGTGGGGTCGCCCCAGGCAGCTTAATTTGGGGCATTATTTCAATAAACAACTAATTAACCCACACACGCGTTTGAGAACAACACCTGACACGACCGTCACACGTGTGTCCATCGGCCAATGAAATCGCGGCAGTTATGTCCGTGACCTTAAACCATAAACATAGCTACTTTCATAAATTGTTTCCAAAGAATCTCTGAACGTCATTTGGACCTTCCATCAATCAAATCTGAAAACTCTTTCTTAATTTGCAAATTTAATGTGTCAAAATAATGATTGACAGACCCACGTGACGTTATGTTTTTGTTTAGATAATCTTTCGTAACGAAAATACATTTACTCGAAGTACTCGTTTATTAATGCGCTTTTATGAGGTATTTGGTGTATTTCATTGATTTAGTCTGTAATTAAATGTATATGGAAGTGCAAACTACACAAATAAGTTGCATAACTTAGCGATATGCGCATGTCATGGGTTTTTGCCCTGTCAGAACAATCACGGAACGTTTTTCTCAAGTTCTGAACTTTCACTTTTGATAAATAGAGGATCTTAAACGAGTTCCCATTTAATATAAGATTTATGAAACGAGTTATGAATTATTTTAATTTTAACGAGCCTTTTGACGAGTTAAAATTGAAAATAATTCATAACAAGTTTCATAAATCTTATGTGAAATGGGAACGAGTGTAAGATCCTTTTTTATCACATAACATTGCAATCAAATTAGTAAAAAATAATTCAGATGTACATAGAACCGCCAGGATGTCAGACACACTTTAGCGCCAAAACGTCATAAAATATGTGACGTAACGTCGCGTCTCACACATAATGTTGCGTATAAAACAGTTTGTGTTTTACCTCTTTACGAAATAGCAGTTTGTGCCAACTTTTTAACAAACCAACAACACTGTTTTGTATAACGTGCATTATTTTTATAAGCTGTCACAAATAATAAGTTTATGACACAGATCTGGGTGAATTTATAATAAATAAAATAGTTTCAGTTAATAAACTTGCTTAGTGTTACAGGTTTAACTCAACCAATCAAAATCGTTCTAGGTTATATTACTACACATGTGTCATACAATAGAATATTAAATGGGTGTTCGACACTGCTAACAAGGGACAATATGTGCCAAATAAGGTTACTGCTACTACTTCTTAAACAATTCCTAGGTGGAACCCTATTCATGCCTCTTGCTTTTATCTAATTCCCTTTAGTTAAAATATAAAGGCGTAAGAACGTTACCATGGTTGCAGAAATTGGAGGCCAAGTGAATATTTTTAATAATGTTTTTGTCTTGTTTCTTTGCTTGTCACACATTTAAATGAACACAATAGCTTCTTTTTTTTCTGTCAACTGGTTAATTGTACCCACTGTAACATTAAAAGTTCAATACACTAGCTGCCAAGCAATTGTTTTGGATGGTCATCAAAAATAATGGGGTTAGTTATGTGTGTGGTGATTGGTGGGATGAGAGGGCGGAATAAAATGAGTTTGCACACTGTCACATTCATCATTTTATGATTTAAGTAACACAAATATGTTATAGACACAAAAGAAGAAAATGCAACCGTTTGATTTTTTTTATATGAATAAATACAATGTATTAACTAATACATCAAATACATTCTCCCTTTCTTTTTTAACTAAGTATAATGGTCAAATTATGCAGCAGTCCATCCCGTTTAACACGAATGATGGAACAGTACCAATATTTCGGGCAATTAAGTGTTCTTAAATGTGGGGCAAGTGACATTATGGGCAGGGCAAGTGACTTTTGAAAAATCCGCTTGCCCTGCCATGGGCAAGTGGATTTTCAAAATATTTCCAGAACCCTGACATATCGTCAGGTAAAAGTATTCTCTGGCAGAAAAAGTATAAACATCGATCACATCATAAATAAAATTATGAGATCTTTCCAAGAATGAAGATATTAAAATTTTCTTCTGAGTCAGTTGTTAGGCAAATATTGTTTGATTTGATTGACCACTTAGTGTTGCAATGTAAAAAGGAAACACAAACATAACCAAAACATACACACTAGTGTACACAAACACATCATTTGACAATTTAGTTGAAACTGTGCAATTAGAATAATTCTGAGTCATTGAAGAAAAGAAAAGCAAATGTAAACAAGTGAAGGGTAAAAGTACTTATAAGAAAAAATGATTGGGGTAAAAACTCTAAATAGTAAAATCCTTATCTAGAGCTCTGCAGGTGTTATTTTTCCGGTACAGGCGACAGTGGCATCACCATTCAAGTTTTGTGTTTAGGTCACTTCCTCACAAACTGTATGCGCTGGACCTTTCAAAATTTGGTTTGTAGTTGTATCTTGGGTTTAATACATATCAATGTGACGTAGGAAATGTCATCCTACAAGCAAAGGGCATAATTTTTGTGTTGCCTGCTTAGCATGGCAGGCACTTAGGGATCACTTTGTCTGTCGTCAGTCATAATTTAACCTGCAACCTAACCTTGGCCATAACTTGAAAAGTATTTGACATATATATGAAACTTCACAATATCTTCATCTTAACACAAGGAATGCTGTTACACATGTACAATGATTCTGACTTTCATTTTGACAGAGTTATGCCCTCTTTCATAAAAATTTAACCTGCAACCTAACCAGGCTCATAACTGGCCATAACTTAAGTTTTTGACCAGTGTTCATGAACCTTCACACACATATTCATCTTACCACACAGAATATTGTTACTCATGACCAATAACTCTGACTTTCATTTTGACAGAGTTATGCCCCCTTTAATAAAACTTTAACCTGCAACCTAACCAAGCTCATAACTTGCCATAACTTAAGAAGTATTTGACCTATGTTCATGAAACATCACTCATTTATTCATCTTATCACACAGAGTATTGTTACCCTTGACAATAACTCTGACTTTCATTTCAGCAGAGTTATGCCCCTTTTCATAAAACGTTAACCTACAGCCTAACCAAGCTCATAACTGGCCATTACTTGAAAATTATTTGACCTATGTTCATGAAACTTTACACACATATTCATCTTAATCGAAGGAATGTCATTACACATGTCCAATAACTCTGACTTTCATTTTGGCAGAGTTATGCCCCCTTTTTGTAAAACTTTAACCTGCAACCTAACCTAGCCCATAACTTAGCAAAATATTGACCTATGGTCATGAAACTGTATACAGTTTTCTTTATCAATTATCCAATGCAGATTTATGCCCCTTTTCATAACTTGAACACTTCAAAAAAAAAAGCTCCATGATTCATGAAGGATTGCACCCACTGTCTTCAAACTTTATAGTAAAGAATGTACTTGCTGAAATAAGCACACGACAGATGGCACGAGTGTTCCTTGGAACACCCTTCTAGTTACATTCAAGTTTTGCGTTTAGGTCACTTTATGATGAACTGTATGTGCCAGACCTTTCAAACTTTGGTTTATAGTTGTATCTTGGGTAGTACATTGCAACGTTACATAGGATATGCGAATGTGACCTTCACCCTGCAAGCACAGGGCAGATAACTTAGTAATTCTTACATTTATGTCATTTTCTCCACAAATATGTGCACTAGATGTTTCAAACTTAGTTTACTCTCTCTGTGGGCAGCTTCAAATAACCTACCATGTGTTAATAAGCCATTAAATAACATTCAATTCTTCAAGTTCTCATTTAATACATTGTAACAGTTTAATAAATGTGTCGATCTGGAATAGGTATATAATTATAGGTTATTAGATTTGTATTGGGATATATGCACGAGTTCTTTTGTTTATTAATATTGCGCGACTTTAGGAGTGCATATATCCCAATATAAATCTAATAACCTTTTTATTGCATACACATTTTTAAACTAGAGAGAATAAAATAGGTTGTAGCATTTAATTTTTACCAAAAACATTTATTTGAAACAAACATATTGTCATTGCATAATGGGAATTTTCACAATGAAATCAACATTGTTTACATCACGTGACATACCTTCTTTGGCATGAACAGAAAAGTGCACCAATAATGAACGAGTATACATTACACACCCAATATGACTTTACTACATGTCAATATGGGCGAATATTGACGTTTCCTGTTACATTGAAAGTAAACGGAGCTTGTAAATGTGTTTGCAATAATAAATGTTATTTGTTTTTCAGACAGTACAGGCCCAAACAGAAGCAGATTGTGATAGACTTTGGTATTATAGAGGAGATGTCCAGTGGCGTGATAGCTGACATGGACTCACTGTCACTCAGTCCACGTCTCACAAACGGGGTACAAATACCCAGTAGTGTACAAAACCCAGACTCTACAAGCTAGCAAACACTGCTGCAATATTATAAAGCTTAAAAGGATTTCCATAATAAACTCTGACAAGTTGCTTTTATTAATAACAGACTTGAGTGCATTAAAGACAAAACAATTTTATTGCATTTCTATGAAAGAAACTTGTTTAATATTATTATATATAAAAGTGCCTGATACATTCAGTATGTGGTTGTGAAAAATATATAAGAATTTCACTCTCTGCCTTAAAACATGCATTTTATTTGAAGATTGATGTATTATAATCAGTTTGTTCAGCCGACCATGGACACTAAGCTTTCCACACAGTAACTCGAAAAGTACAAGACCTCGCTCTTGAAAATATTGGGGTCCGTAAGTCAAAGGTCGAGGTCATCATGACCTTTGTTCTGAAAAACAGTTACTATGTGATGAACTACAATTTTATAACTATTTACAAATACTTCCCGTAGTCGGACGCTGAACCGTGTTAATGTTTGGGTAATAAGGTCAATGGTCAAGGTCACCGTCGATAATGAAAAAGCTTTCCCCTTGACATTTTGCTGGAAAACTCATAAACTACAGGACCTTTATTCTTGCAAATTAATAAAAATGGTCAGTAAGCCAAGGTCACCATGACGTAATCATGAAAGATGCTTTCTACATAATGGCTTGTAGGCACTATATTAACCACAGAGGCATAAATTCTTTAGTGCATTAACACCTCAAGGCAGGGTTGTTTAAATGGAACACAGGAAAAAGACATGACATTCTGTAAAAAGACATGACATTGTGTGTTTGACATATTTTCTGTTTCAACATATGTTTCTTTCCAGAATTTGAATATTGATCAAGATTTGCTATGAAATTTTAAACATATCAACCTTTTAAAATAAAGTGTGTTTTTTTAAGTTATCTGTTTATAAACCATCAAAAAATAATGTGTTCTCATAGGATATCGATGAAAGTATACTGAACCAAAAGCTAACACACCATTAGACAATACCTTCAATATCTCAATAATAACAATCAATAAATCAAAGCAAATTTCATTCTGAAAGAGACAAATATCTTTTCAATAACGACTGTAAATTTAAAAAAATCATTCAAAACACCTGTCTCCAACGGTACCAGTCGGCATATAATAAGTTCATACATTAAAGGTATTGTCTACTGGTGCGTTAGCTGTTTGGTTCAGTATATAGTATTGTTAATCTGTGCGTATAAGCATATACTTATCCTCGCTGTAATGCACCGAGTATTTTAGCGAGTAGACCTCGGTTTAAGTCTTATCAGAAGGACTGGTAAGGTAGGCAATACGTTTATGACGTAAAAAACAAACGCTGGATGGTGTATAGCAAACCAAACAAATATTGTAAACAATCATTTTATTTTCAACAGTAACAAACATAAACTATTTGAATGAATAAACAATCTCTTCAAATATTGTTTCTTTAAGAATACTTTGGGACGGACACAATTCACACAACAGTATATCATACAAGACTTATACCTTGATAGTTCAACCCTATGCATATATAGAATACATATAATATCATTTTGTTTTATATTTTATTGCTATTTAACGTTCATATATTTTATTTCGGACATTTATTTTGTAATCAGTTGATATAACTAAGGCCTATTTGTCCCCCATGATCTTGCTGTCATGGCTGACACAGTAAACAGTAATATTGAATTTTCCGAAATATAAGCATAATATTTTATCTCATCAATTTGTCAGCACTTGTTCCAAAATTGGTTAAGAATTACATTTATGCAGAATTACATTTAGGCTGCAATTCTTAAGGAAGCATTCTAAAGTTGCTTAATTCAATAACTTTATAAACAGCCAAGTTTACACTTTAAAATATTTAATACATGGAATGAACACATAATGTGATGAACAAAGTATATATATGTATATATTTGACAATGTTGAAATTCAAAAATCTGCCTCGACGCTGCCACGGATTGAACCATGGGCCTCTTGATTTCTGGCAAACCCAGCTAATCGCTACACCACTGGGGCATCCCAGTTGCTTAATGCCTAACTTGACGCCAAGAATTGGAGCATTGTGGAGATCCCCATGGCGTTCCACCGTCAGAATAACTTACAAAATCTATGAACTCTATTTAAAAATAAGATTAAAGATACCAACAATATTGGAAACTTTACAAGCTGCACTTTTTGACACTCGGATAATAATATTACAAATTACAACTGATAAATATTTTGTTTATGTAATAAATAACACTGTTTCATAGTCATATTTTGAAATGCTGTATATTTAAGAAATAGAATACCGTTTGCGGTGAATTATCGTGCATTATATTACGTTTTTGGAGTTCATTCAAAAACGATAATTTCGAATATCATTTGAGATATAATACAGACAAAGTCATCGTTAACAACTTTCTATTTCTATTCTAATACCATAAATACAAAAATAGTTCACAACAATGAAATCTTTCTCACTCGGCTGAAGGCGCACTTTCCCAGGTTGCGCACATAGATTCCAGTGATATAACAGATTATATCAAACACAATGTTTTAAACTAGACTAACAATATGGCTGTTTAAAATTCCATATAATGAAACAATGTCAATAAATTATTACACATGAAATGCATATACTGTATATATACATGTATTAATATCGATTTATAATTGCATATTATACTATTAAAAATATTTAAATATTGCATGATTCTCCTGGTTAAAGTAACTATCCCGCCAACAACAGCCACATTTTACAACTGAACTGAATTAGGTTTTAAGGTGCACCAACACATGAAAGGTTATATGGCGCCTAATAGGCATGAAACTCCATTTCCGCTGGAGCCACGTTTATTGTTTTTTTGCCACTGCTCTTTTGATGTGAGCAGGATGGCACCTGAAACAATGCAGGGATCATGATGAAGACCTTTAATGAACATGAACAAAAAATGATAAAATTAACATGAATTTGGGGGGATTCTACCCCTCTGACTACCCCTCCAAAGGGATGTGCAGTGGCCCTCTTCTTTGCCCCGTGACCAAACGGGGCCCCCGGGAACCACACGGGGTCATATTTTACAAGATATACACCGTTTATAAACCTACTGACGATGAGGTATATACATAACTTAGATATTTTGAGAATCCATACTATAGAAACACAATATAAACGGCTTAACCGGTCAGACCAAGTCCCAAACTGGAGCGTCGAATTAAGAGTTGTGACATTATTTGACAGGTTAGTTACTTTAAACTATACATACTGCTTAAAATATGATAACATTCATAGCAAATCTGTTGAGCATTAATTACAGTACAATGTTAGTATACAATATAATGTTAATAAATGCATTAAGGACATTGAAAATGCATTAAATTGTGATCCCTGGGGTGGAATAGATACATTCCGTCGGATTGTCAAATGCATAATGGAAATATAAGAAAAATGATTGTTTATAGTTCGTTGGTAAACAACATTCATTTAACGAGACTTGGGCGAGTGAGTTTTTTACAATTCAATGGCAAACAGCAATCTTGTACATCTAAATCCACGTACACAATTATCTAAATGTATTTTAACATGCAAAAACTGCTTTTTTATTAATACCAAAAAAAGCAAAGTTTGAAAAGTGCCTGATTTTTTTACCTGCACTGGCAACTGATAATGTTATTTAACAAATTAATCTAATTTCGGTGCTAAATCCCGAGTAACCCTTGATACGCGAGCCTGAAGTTCCGCCTATTAATAATGTGATGTCGGGGAACATGCATGTATTTCAGAGATTTGTTGTCGCATAGTGAATGATTTTTCTATACTGGCTTTAAAGGAGAGTCGCCAGCAGTAAAATAATTGTAAATGTTCCGTAGTGTTAACATTTTGTTAAGAGTTTTATTAAAATCTTGAATTATAAGAAATGAAATTGGGTTT
>JAWPHD010021179.1:0-29095 GCA_037043455.1 Cyrtodaria siliqua | reverse complement strand
ATTGTTCATAATTTTAGATTCAGGACGCTCCATTTCCAAATACAACTGAGATTCCAGAACTTTGTCGAAGTAGCTATTGGTTTTGTATGAACATATTAATGGTCAGTCCGGACTGCGCTATTGTGGAAGAGTCTGAGAAACCTACAATCAATTATCTAGAGTCTCTAGGTGAGTACAAACGAATGAGCCTAAAATAATTTGAACTCACGTCCGGTACTAAAGCACAATTGTTTAAATTGAATTTTATTTTCACTTCCGTCATTTCTTTTTAAAATCAATGAAAATGTTGTGGTTTAGTTTTTAAAAAAGAGGGTATCACTTCGTCTGCTTTTTCAGAATTAATTGATTAAGCTTTGTTTCGTGTTTACCATCTATTTACCGAATACTATTAACATTAACTGTTGTTGTTGCAGTTGATTTAAATTGTTTAAAATAAAACATGTCCGTGTCAGCAAACTGAGATGACGACCCTCTGCATTGAAAGGTCTTTATCTCTCTTACAAGAAAGTACAAGTCAATGGAATTATATAGGAGCAGATCACGTGCAATAAATGTTTTACATAACTGCGTTAAATACATATTGAGATGTGAAATTCAAAAATGTGGCTACTGTGATGATAACCTATCTACGAAAGACCGGTGGTGACTTCAGCCGGACTGCAGAGGTCAGAGTTCAGACTTCAAACTTCAGACTTCAGTCTTCAGACTTCAAACAACAGACTTCAGACTTCAAACTACAGACTTCAGACTTAAGACTTCAAACTTCAGACTTCAGACTTCAGACTTCAAACTACAGACTTCAGACTTAAGAGTTTACATTTACATAGAAATAATCAAAACACGAATAAGTTACCGTTGTCGTCAACAGTATTTTTCAAATGCATGATTATTTTCACCGCGCTTTTCGAAGAATATGCGGGCATGATCAGATTAAGAGGGGGACACTCGGCAACCTCCTAAATCTGAGAAGTAAGAACATTCATGTGAAATATCCTGGATCCTCATTCGTGTTATCGTCTACGTCCATGAGTCAGTAAAGAGCATATAGAGAAGGGCTTAGCCATGATTTTTAGGTCGTACTCACACAAATTTATTTTAAGTTAAATGTCGTAGATGCGAATGTGCTTGAGGGGTAATGTATTTCACCCGCACCCCACACTCCCAGATAATTCAAAATCAATCCCTCTGCCTTTACATGTATGTACATTTTTAAAAAAACACATTTTTTATGGCAAGACTTTTTTCTGTATGCGTGTTTTGTAAGCCCACAATTTTAAAAAGAATGGTAAAAGTGGGTACGAAAGAACTGAAAAAGGAATTTTAGCAATAATACACTGAAAACGCGTCAGGGCCAAGTTGTTCAAAGATCTGTAGCTTACTCCTTGGTTAGACGATGTAGATGTAAACTTTCAAAATACATTTTCTCATAAAAATATGTTTTGTACTTCTACAGGTTTTAATTGCAGTTCTTCTTAACATAATGCTTTCACATGCTCAATTTCTGGTAGAAATATTCATTTAAGAACAACTGGGCCCAGATTGCAGCATTTTCAGTCATTATTATCAACCTACCAAACCTACCCCATCTACATAGAAAAGTTGGTACAAAAGAATTGAAAAATAAAGCTTTATTTAGATAGTACAATAAATACAATAAAACTCGTCAGATTGCAGCATTTTCAGTACATGTATATATTTATTTAATTTCCTTGGAGGAGGACCCCATCCACCTCTCATACACGCAGTGTGAGAGGGAGCATCGGATTGCAGAGTTTTAAGTATATGTTTTTATTCAAAATTTCTTAGGGACAGCTACCCAACATCCACCCTACCCCGCCCACTTCGCCTCAATTACACGCACCCAATTTCAGCCCTGATAGTATACACTATTTTATCTTTGTTTATCTTGTATTGCTGATGACAATGTTAGCTTTGAATGAAGTAGACTATAAACAGTGTCTTTATTTCTATTACCATGTATCATGTATATCAATCTCATTAAAATCAGACCATTTATTACGCTACGATACTCTACGCAGAGTATGTAGCGCAGAGTATCAAAGCGTAATTAGGATTTAATGTTAAGGAGATTGATAATATATAAATCTGCTAATAATAATGAACACTACTAAAGGTTGACGACAACGATAACGTATTCCTATTGTAATTATTTAAATACTGAAGTATGAAGTGTGAAGCTGAAGTCTGTAGGCAGAGTGTGAACTCTGAAGTGTGAAGTGGGATGTCTGGAATATGAACTCGGAAGTCTGAAGTCTGAAATCTGAACTCTGAAGTTTTAAGTCTGAACTCTAAAGTCTGAAATATAAACTCTGAAGTCTGAAGTATGAACTCTGAAGTCTGAAGTGATGTGAATTAAATTACCACGAATAAGTTTTCGTTGTCTTCAAGCTTTATAGTGAGCTATATTTTAAATAAAAAGGCAATACTTATCTGAAAACACCGACACACTTAAGCCAATGTTATTTTGTTTTATTGTATTATTTTTGTAGTCTATAGGTCTAACATTTGTATAGATTTCTGTTCTAACGATATACTGGAGTTCGGATCTACGGTACACCATGTTATACAATACAGTGGATGCCTTACTTTTTATATTAATAGATTTCTTTTGATTTTATTACATTTCAAATAAATTATGTGTTAATCTTAAAGTCTGAACTCTGAAGTGTGAAGTCACCACCAGTATTTCATATCAATAACATCCAGTCCAAATGAGAAAAAAATGGTCCTACAGAAAACCACAGCACACACATGTAACGGCATCGTAGGTCCGCACTGTACCACAAACCACAGCACACACATGTAACGGCATCGTAGGTCCGCACTGTACCACAAACCACAGCACACACATGCCACGGCATCGTAGGTCCGCACTGTACCACAAACCACAGCACACACATGTAACGGCATCGTAGGTCCGCACTGTACCACAAACCACAGCACACACATGCCACGGCATCGTAGGTCCCTACTGTACCACAAACCACAGCACACACATGTAACGGCATCGTAGGTCCGCACTGTACCACAAACCACAGCACACACATGCCACGGCATCGTAGGTCCGCACTGTACCACAAACCACAGCACACACATGTAACGGCATCGTAGGTCCGCACTGTACCACGGACTATACCAAATGAGCATATTAAATACTCAATAACAGGACGATACACAAACTTAAGAGTGGCGAAGACACAGCTGCTGTCTGTGAACGGTCAGTAAGCGAAACGGCTGTACTTGTTTACAGAACACATTACGTGGTCCGAGTATTAACTTTCATACCCCATCCAACCCCTTCTCCTTCTCCTTCCCCATCCCCTTGTCGGCAGAGGCTATATGTCTTTTCGGACAGTTTATCAGTATTCCTTTCCTTTCATTTGTTGGTGGAACAACTGGTACCAAACTACAATCTAAAATTCGTATTATTAAGTAATAATATATATTGCCAGTAACATTTCTCTCCTTTGTATTAGTTGAAGCCTTTCAGGTTTCACATTCCATTGTTGCATGAATGTAAGAATGTCACGTGTTCATGTTGCTTTTCAAATAAAATTGTTTCCACCATCAACCCTTCTCCAAAAAGCGATGAAATTAAACATTAATTTCGGCTTAAAAAGTTTGCATATTGTAAAATTAAAACATTTAATAGATCATTTTAAACAGGTTATCGCATGTTATCGATTATAAAATCCTACTCATATAAGCTTTCCCATCACTAAATTGAATTAAGGTGGGACCACGTAATGATCAGACAAAACCCCAGCCAATAAAATAAATAACAATACGTATAAGGACAGTCCTTCTTCAGAGTGCATGCATCAAACGGATTCAAAATATTCACTTAGGATCAACATTAAACTAAATGAACAACGCTACATCTTACGCATTTGTATTTTGGAACAAACATTCTTCAGTATTGCCTCAGTGTTATGTTCGAATACGCTCAACTCTAAAAATCATCATTTGGTAACTTTAAATGTTATTGTTCAAATTTAATTTTATTGCAGGAGTAAAATGTATCCGAGTTCCGTATAGAGACGCTTATGGTTTTGACGGGAGTATTCATTGTGCAACATGTGACGTACGTCGAACAGGAGAACGGTTGAATTACTTCCCGAATTTGGACGACACGGAAAACACAATTAGTAGAGAAAATATTTAAATCAGAAGCTATATAACAGAAGCAAATGTAGCAAATTATTATGTAAATATCACATCCTCTTGAGTGTGCCAGTGGATATTATCAACCCGAGAATGTAATGTCGACATTATCATTTCGAGGGCACACTCAAGAGGATGTGATATTTATGTTATTATACCGAACACATACTCCTAATATACTAATATACTCGATAATGGAGAAAAAAATGTTGTTGTTGTTGAAAAAAATCTATTTTTAGAACTGAGCTTTTCAAAAAGCTAGCGGGCTGATATGTTGCGCTATCACCCGCTATGACACGTTGAGGGTGATAGCGCGAAATATCAACCCGTCAGAGTATGGGGATTTTACATGGAGTGTTTACAGTGAGCTATAATAATTGAAAATAGCATGCATAAGCTAATCATAACAACCTGTGGCTGCTTGTATTGTTTTATTGCAACAAGAAAAAGACGTATTCTTAATGAGAGTTTCTTTTGTTTCGATGAAGGAAGGAAGAACTTTTATTAGCCTCGTCATAGGATTTTTGGGTCGAGGACATCCCAAATAAACCTTATAAAGTACATACATATTATGCAATAAGTCATATATCACTCTTGAGCACAATTTTAAACAATTTTATAACAAACATTTTTAATATATCAATGGCGTTATGACAGTGTTAATATAAATATTACTTAGAATCATGTTTATCAAATACAATGTTACATTAATCTAACAATGTCACACATGAAATGCGCTATTCTTTAGTAACAAGTGTTTTTAAGATATGAACATTTTAAGTATTACAGTACTGTTGTTTAACAGCTTTTCTCTGAATTTTGACATACATGATATATTATAAAGTTGCACGGAGCGTGTTAAAATAAAAACAATAACATAATTGTTATTGGGAGTTTTCACAGATAATACTTTTTCTTTTTTCAAATCCTTTAAATACATATGTGGCTAGGTTTCGTAATTGTTGCTTATTTTCTGACTGAAATAATTCTATAGTTTTGAACATGTTGCTGTTTTTCGAAAAGTACATTTTAAACAATGTAGATCTCAGATCGTTGTATAATGGGCATTCAAATAAAAAATGAAATTCATCTCCAAGAGAACTACAGAATTGGCATTTTCTGATGAACATCTTCTTTGCAGGGGCACCATTAAAGACGCCTTTTTACAGTTCAAGATGTTAAAGCATGAATAGACAGTTTCGTGTAAAGTCTACACTACTCAACCTTTATAATCGGTCACCCAGGTTTTTTGAAAATAACACGAATACTAAAAACTGGAAATCACCGAAACACATACCAATATGTTATTAAATGTAGCAACAAGGTTTTAGTCCAATCAAGGCAGATTAAGTTTTATAAATCGCTAGCGATATTTGTTAATGAAAATATGAATTATTAAAAATATATAATTCTTTGAAAAGTGACCGATTATAAAAGTTGAGTAGTGTACACTGAACAAAATTTCTAATATCAACTTTTGTATCTTAACTAATTTTCTTATTTTAAATATATTTTAGAAAAGATATATGATAAATATTTTGTTTTGACCCATAGTTTGTAAAACATTTATTTTTTGTTTAAATTGTTACATCTTTTGAGAGTTACCCTCCCTTTATATGAAAACATGAAATGTACTGATAAAACACATAACATGAGTCAAAGATCGCTTAAAGATATAAA
Organism: Cyrtodaria siliqua; assembly: GCA_037043455.1. Lineage (NCBI taxonomy): Eukaryota > Metazoa > Mollusca > Bivalvia > Adapedonta > Hiatellidae > Cyrtodaria > Cyrtodaria siliqua. Next base: position 23,230 of record JAWPHD010021179.1, on the reverse strand, counting down.
ATTCTTAAAGTTGGTATGAAATAATAGAAAAAAACAAAAATTTCACCCATTTATCGCAGATTTTCCGCCAAAAAAAAAAAGATATATGGATTACCTTCCTTTAAATTGAATATTGTTTGAAATTCAAGTAACTGTAATTCAGCGTTAACATTAAATATTTCAAAAATTTATTTTGCAAACGCATTTGTAGTGTCAAAATAATTTAATTTTAACTGGCATATTCTAGAATTAGGAACATCGAAAGCTTCACTAATTCGAAGTACTTAATAAAATCCTATATACCCAGTTGTATAAGTGTTATAACTTATTTCTAAGAAAACAAATTGACTTAAAAGTTTTAAAATATGTTTGTGTAGACAGAGCAGACGATTACACTCGTTATTTTGCAGTTTAACCGTATCTCTAATCAAGCTCAAAATACACAAAACCATGAGAATATTATTGACATATTCTTAGGTTGGTACTTAGCAATTTGGTTTAGTGTATATAGTCACACACGAATGAGTGACACTAAAAGACTCCATAATTACATTTGGGAATTGTTTAACCTCGTATAATGATTAATGGTTAAATATGCCTAAAATTGCAAAAATCATCAGTCTATTTCAGTACTAGTTACATTTTTGTTAAAAATGCGCAAATATTGACCGTTACTCATTAGTAAATCATGGTGATTAAAGTTTTTAATTATCACTATTTTATACTTAAACTGGTTAATAAAGGTGATAGGAACATTTACGTAAACTTATGAGGATGACTTATCCATTCAAATATGTCTATTTTTTTTCTTTTTGGAACACATTTTTGGAGACTAAAATGGCGGCATAGTTTCCGTCAAAGGATTTGATAGAAGTTTATAATTATTATTGCAATAGCCGTATTTTTATTATATAGAAGTATACATTTATGTAGACAAGATTTTGTGCAAATTAGTGTTTGTAATCTTGCTTTTGAAGAAACGATTTTAAATACAGCCAGGAACAGTGTGTGTGTAATTCTAAGGTTTATAGTCCGTCCGCCAACGAACACGTCAAGATATACCTGACGCGATGGGCACAATAGAGTCTGGACTTGCAGCCAGGAACAAGATGTTTATATATACTATATTTAAAACAAAATAACAATCCAGTGGTGTCTAAATAAACAGGTGTCTTTATTTCATGTTATCATTAATAATAATTCACTGACATCGTGAATCACTAAAAGCCTTTAGAAATAATTGTTGCTATATACTATTATATATAATAAACCAATACTCATATAGTTTTCTTGTTTTTATCTGACGTAAAATCAAACAAACCAAAGCCGTAACCAGAACATTTCCCCACAATATGATAAACAATACAGAAGGGGGAAAAAACGCGACCCGGGAATTTCCTCTATATATTGTATGTAGAATATGCTGCTCTTAATCGAATGGTACATGGCTGCGTAAGACATTTGGAAAAAAGACTAAAACAACACATAACACAGCAAATAGTATTCCTTCAAAGTTTCAATATTGACAGAGTACGTGAGCAAACTTAGGATGCAACATTTTGCAAACTCTTTACGTTAAATACAGTAGTGAAATGGCTCAGTTCTTCAAAGAGGAATTTCAACATTTATGAATTTCTTGTTAAAAAGTGTACTGTGATTAAAACGTATATAACATTACAGTTGTGTCCTCTCTCTAAATTACTGCAATTTTTTTCTTACAAAACATCTTGGGATTTCTTTGGAATATTATGTGGAATTAACAGTGCAGCATATACAATATTATAGTGGACACTCCCGTGTCGCGTTTCTTTTTTCCTTCAGTATATTTCATAAATTCTGTAGACACATTCGACGCCAGTTCTCCGTTCTACATACGACTCCAGTTCCGAACCTAGTTTTCCGTTCTACATTCGACTCTAGTTCTCCGTTCTACATTCGAACCCGCTTCTCCGTTCTACATTCGACTTCAGTTGTCCATTCTACATTAGCCTTCAGTACTCCGTTCTACATTCGAATCCAGTTCTTCGTTCTACATTCGAACTAAGTTCTCCGTTCTACATTCGACTCTAGTTCTCTGTTCTACATTCGACTCCATTTCTCCGTTCTACATTCGACTCCAGTTCAACGTTTTACATTCAATTTGAGTTCTCCGTTCTACATTCGACTTGAGTTTTCCGTTCTACATTTGAACCCAGTTCTCCGTTCTACATTCGAACCCAGTTCTCCGTTCTACATTCGACTTGAGTTCTCCGTTCTACATCCGAACCTAGTTCTCCGTTCTACTTTCGAACCCAGTTCTCCGTTCTACATTCGACTCCAGTTCTCCGTTCTACATTCAACTTGAGTTCTCCGTTCTACATTCGACTTGAGTTCTCCGTTCTACATTCGAACCTAGTTCTCCGACAGGACAGTTCTACATTCGAACCCAGTTCTCCGTTCTATATTCGACTCCAGTTCTCCGTTCTACATTCAACTTGAGTTCTCCGTTCTACATTCGAATCCAGTTCTTCGTTCTACATTCGAACTAAGTTCTCCGTTCTACATTCGACTCTAGTTCTCTGTTCTACATTCGACTCCATTTCTCCGTTCTACATTCGACTCCAGTTCAACGTTTTACATTCAATTTGAGTTCTCCGTTCTACATTCGACTTGAGTTTTCCGTTCTACATTTGAACCCAGTTCTCCGTTCTACATTCGAACCCAGTTCTCCGTTCTACATTCGACTTGAGTTCTCCGTTCTACATTCGAACCTAGTTCTCCGTTCTACTTTCGAACCCAGTTCTCCGTTCTACATTCGACTCCAGTTCTCCGTTCTACATTCAACTTGAGTTCTCCGTTCTACATTCGACTTGAGTTCTCCGTTCTACATTCGAACCTAGTTCTCCGACAGGACAGTTCTACATTCGAACCCAGTTCTCCGTTCTACATTCGACTCCAGTTCTCCGTTCTACATTCAACTTGAGTTCTCCGTTCTACATTAGACTCTAGTTATTTGTTCTACATTCGACTCTAGTTCCCCGTTCTACATTCGACTCCAATTCTCCGTTCTTCATTCGACTTTACTTCTCCATTCTACATTCGACTCTAGATCTCCGTTCTACATTCAGCTGTAGTTCTCCGTTCTATTTTCGGTGTAGTTTTTAATACAATTGTAAATTTTAAAATCAAACCCAATCTCTGTGACGTTAAAGTAGAATATCGCTTTAACCGGTGCTATGGAGCTTGAGAGGTGTTGCACCTTATTTACCTTTCATGATCATTCTTAATGAAACCGAGTCTGCCACTTTTCTCTCTTGAAAGTGTTTGTTGCTTCCACCGGATCCCCTTTTCAGTATTTATTAATACTACTTCCCTTTATTGAAGACTGTAGAATATATAAAAATATACAGTTGTGAAAAGAACACTGCAATGCGTGTGGAACTTGCACGGCTCTAAATAATCTATGCTGTGTTGACCAGCCGTTCAACACCCAATGCATAATTTGTTTATTGAAGCACCGGTTCAAACTTACTTGCGCTTCCGACGTCGAAGGTTCTTTAAGCGTGTTAATCAGTAAGCTGTTGAAAACTATATTTGTTTTTATAGACTTTAAATACTAAAAGTTTAAACTCTGTTATATTTAGATGAATCGCAATAATCTTGAATAATGTAATAACTAAGAAAAACAGTTTGTTATTTGTTGCTCGTGTGTTTATTGTTGCATATGTCATGTTCTTGTCTTGACCTTTAGCATGATAGTCTTTTTTGTGTAACATTTATCGCAGCTTACGTGTTTTTTTGTTTTTTGACGTTTTGACATATTTTTTACTTTTAACGACGAAAGTTTTTACTTTTATATAACTGACGTTTTTTGTGTGTTTTTTAATTTGGCGATGCATTGCTACAACCCTGCATCCACCTCGGTGATCTTTGGGGAACACCCGCCCGAGAAGTGAAAATGCTTTAGCCATTATAAAGGTCATTTTACATAATGCGTTTCATTGTCTGGATCAACTTTCTTGCATTTTTACGCCTATGCATATTACATACATGCTAATTTAGATGCATTCTATGAAATTATTCGTGATGTATGTGACCCCTTATTTAAGAAAAGGATGAATCAAAACAGAACGCATCATGCGGTGGTATAAACAATCAAAAGTGGTTTGATGAGTCATGTCAATCAAAACGAAAATAATTTTATAAATGTTAAATATATATAGATCGGATAAAAATGATAGATATCGAGTAAATATGACGCGTGCTAGAACAGAATATAATCTATTAGACGAAATAAAGACTTGTATGACAAATCACAAACTCAGAAACTAGAAAAAGTGCGTTTCAAAAATGCAAAACAATACTGGATATGCTTAAAGGCGCAACATTACGCAAAAAATCAAAAAAGTTATTTGTTGATCATTTTGCAATATATTGTCAAGCTATAATTAATGATTTAAATGATGTATTTTACCAACTGGATCATGACGATATTTAAATGGGGAATTACAAGAAATGTTTGAAAAATTAAACATTGAGATATCGTTTGATGAAATGACTAAAGCTTGCAAACAATTAAAAACGGTTAAAAGTGGGGGCCCCGATAACATGATTAATGTTGTTTTTTTCGTTTCGGCATTGATAATATAATTGTTTTATTTTATATTTTTAAATTATTCAACAATATGTTTAATTTAGGTTACTTCCCAGATAACTGGACGGACGGTTATATTGTACCATTACACAAAAAAAGGTAGTAGTGATGACGTTAATAATTACAGGGGTATTACACCTTTAAGTACGTTTGACAAACTGTTTACACGAATTTTAAACAATAGGTTAAATCATTGGGCCGAGAAATATAATGTGTATGTAGAAGCGCAATCTGGATTTAGAAGGAATATGGGCAATGTTGATATTTTTATTTTGCACGGCATTATACCATTAACGAGCATATGGACGAATCTTCCTTCTAACGGGTTATCGATGAGTCGCCAGATTTTTACATGGAGCGTATAGGGGTAAATTTCATTATTGTTTAATATTAGAAATTCTATAAACATGATCGCTTAGGTGCAAACGGTTTCTTAAAATACAATTTATTATCTTTATTTTGATATAAGTTTCATATTTTTATGTTAAAAGGATCTTGGTCTGTTTTCGAGTTTAAAAACACCATTTAGTGTCCTTATATGTTCTATATAAAATTCTTAAAATATGTCGAACATGTGTTTTTTAATTGTAAATATATCGCATAATGACGAAACTGAAGCCTTGGGTGCAAACGGTTCTAAATAGGTGAAACACTAATCTTTATTTTGATATAGTTGTTTTTTTAATGACACTAGTTATAGATGGTCTGTTTTACAAGCAAAGATAGCGAATTTTTTTTAATTATTAATTGTTGTTGTTGTTGTTTGCGATAATCACATTAAGCAGACGACGCGGAGAAAAATATATCATGAAGAGTTGTATGCATACATGTTTAATTCATGCAAAAACCCATTACACATGTATTTCTCTGTCCAATGATGGTATTTCCATTTTAGGCAAAACAGGAGTCAGAACGGAACTTTTGCTATATCAAAAATTATGGCATTTTAAACTTTTAAACAGCTTTTTATAGAATTTCTCACTATTACAAAGCCATTTCAATAAAAATACACTTAAAAAAAACCTATTCTCAGTTACAGCTTATTAAAAGCTTGTTTATAATAATGTATTTCATGTAAATATTAAACTGATTTTTTAAAAATGTGTTTTGCTTAAATTTACTATAGTGCATTTATAGTTTCACTCCATAAGGTCACTATAGATACATAATGATTCCCAATGTTTTAAGGCCCCCATAAAGTGTGCAAGTGAGACTGCCGACACGCTAAATTACATAATAGTCCAGGCAAATTAGTCCCGAAAGCCACCACACCTCAAACAAATTCCAACAGAAATGAAATTTGCGTTTTTGAACTATTCAACGTCTTGGTAATCACAGAAAAAAAGTCCCTTAAAATCGCACTTGGGGAAAGTAATTTTTTCTTCATTTTCAAATGACACCTACTTGAAAAACCTAAAACACAAACATAAATAGAAATATTAAAAAATTGCAAAACAACTGCTGAAATATTATTTTTATTTATATAAAATGATGCATTAGATAGTACTGTGATATTTTCTATAATGAAACTTAACACATGGTATGTAACCGTCATTATTATACATTTGTTCTTCTTTTGCATGTATAATTACCCCACCCACCAACTTAATGAGATTTTGAGATGTGATATAATTATTTATGACTTTTACGTAACAATTAGCACAAGGAAAATAATAAAATGATTCACTTACTCACATATTTACATATATTATAGGGACATAGGAGTTCTTTTAACATCGTGTATAGATAAATTGGAGATTATGTTTTGATAATTTTATACCTCAGTACGAATACTTAAGCAAATGAAGTAAAACGGTAGTAATAGGTAGTACTTTCCGTTTCTTTTTCTTTCTTTTTTTAAAATATATATAAATAATTAATACCTTTATTTAAATGATATTTCTCAAACCTACCGTCAATTAGCAATGTCCCTTTAAGCAAATAAGATTTACTGTCCTTAATTTCAAATATATTTTTATAAATTAAACACCATTTTTCTAATGGAATGTGTGTGTCTAAAGACTAAGTTAAATAGTTAAACATAATGTTTCGTTTCTCATAAAACAAACATACACATTATCAATATCATCGTACAAAACTCACAGTATGTCTTTTTTAAATGTTATATTATATTATATATATCTGTAATATATGTATATGTACAGCGTAACTACCAGGGCAATTATTAAAAAAAATCACACTTAAATCAAAGGCAAGAGATGATTGCTTATTACGTGCAATTCATAATATTTATAAAACAAAGATTTAATCTTAAGCAAAACGCAGTACATTCAAGCTTAACTAAACTTTGTTATATGTGATCTTGTATACATTTAAAATGTTATATTTCTACTAATAATTCAGTGTATGAGTATTCAATCTGTTCATTATTCCAATAACTCATCTTCATCTATTGTATAGTTATTGCTACATCCTACACCACGACAATCTCCACAAGCAGGCGAGCAAGTAAGTCCATGCTTTTTGCAGTTGCAACGTTTTGTGTCACAGTTTAGCTTACAGTTGCACCTGATGCACTTCAGAAGCCTTTCCGGGGCTGGAGGCATGCTACATTTTACAGGTGACAATTTGTCGTTTTGTAGCCGCCAACCCCACTCAACGGGATCAATGTTGTCCGCTCGTCTAATCCAGGTCTGCACTTGAAAATAGACTTGAAGACTATGCTGGTGTATTGCTGCACGGGTTGGTGGCAATGTCTGAACTTGAACACATGTTGAGTTTGTCATGACTTTGTTCAAGAACTTTGTAAATCTTAAATTGTCTAAGTCCTGGCTTTGTAATCCGTTGTACAGACGTACGCATACTTCTTCTCCAGTTCTTATAATGTCATCCTTCTGTGAATCTTCAGTTGTAAAAACCTCTGCAAGGAGTCTGAAGTTTTCGCATTTCAATTTCTTGAGACCTACATTTTTGCCTATTCCGTATAACCTTGAAGTGGTGTCACAACCTGTAAACGCATGGACAAAAGGAAGATATCTGCATGTCTCGGCACCGAGTACCTGTCTAGTAGAGTGAATGTTCCATATCTTATTCTTTTTAATGCCATGCCTTGCATCTGAAGTAAGATATACATTTTTTAAACTGTCATCTGCATAATTGCATAACAAGACAAGTAAAACAGTATCTTCACCAACAAGGACTGTTGGAAATGCTTGTGCTATGTCGACCGCTGTCTTTGCGAATAACACATCTGCATCACCAGGTGCATGGATGACATGGCAACCTTCCTTCTCTAAATGTTTGCCAAGCAAATCGAGAAAGCGTTGTTTGTTTTCTGTGTTGGAAAGAATTTTTTCTTTTTTTGATTTAAATGGCATTCTACCAGTAAAATTCACTGTTGCTCCGGTTATTCCTTTTGTCCTTCGTAAATGGGTAACATCTTTGGTGGAGGGTCCATTCGAATAGCCGTCAAATACAACATGTGGGCAACCATATTTACTTGTAACGAGATTTACATACGTTTCACAAATGTTATCAAATGAAGACCCTAAAGTTTGTACTGCAAGATTGGTGATATCTTGCTTCTACAGCAGGAAGATCTTGAGCATATTCAAGGCATCCAAATACTTTCTCTCCCCATTCATCATTGCGTTTCTTACATATGTCTCTAATTGTTTTCTGAAAGTCAAGTGTTCTCACAGGAAACATGTCTTGGCCTCTCTTTTTATCAACATATTTAGCTTCTGTTCCACAAAACAAACATTTTTACATGAAACTGAATTGGGAACCTTCTGATTTTCTGGTTTTTGGGCGTGCTGTTGTGCTTAGAGGGATATCTGAAACATTTTGGATGGATCGAGGATGACAATAGTCGCGACGACATGCTTGGTGTACAAGTTGACCAGGAAAGACAGACAAATCATCACCTGAAGAAAAAACAACAACAATATTTCAAAATAGAGTAAGAGTAAAGCAAGAAAGTTGTAAATCAGATGAAAGAGGAAGTTTCCCATCAGACATGCCTTCACCAAGGAATACTATAATCATTAGCTTAAACTATATACTTAAATCATTATACTCCTTACCAAAATAAAGATGTTTTGGAATATAATTAAAGCTTAATCGAAGTTTAAAACAGTATGACTTCTATGTTTTGCTTATACATTTAAAACGGTAACTACCTCCAATTTTGCTTGCTGACAGTAAACTCTGACACCCCTTTTCTCCCAGTTTCGCTGTTGGTTTACCATCTCTGGTATTGCAGATAACACACTCTGAATCATAATGTGAGTCACTGAAAAAGATAGTGCATACGTTTAAATATAATTCCAAATATAAATATCGACAGTGTTTAAATATCAACACGAATGTGATGCACCAAACAAATTTAACGAGAGTGTAAATTCAGAAATAAACAAGTTATGCATAAATAAAACACAATGCGCTAATAACCAACCTCATTGTTGTTGTATTGTCTGTACAAATATGTTCCACGGTAGTCTTATCTCCAGTACTCCATGTAGTAGGTTGATAATGACAATTCAACAATATCCACCATATAAACAGCCTACTGTTTTCGAACCACATACTAGCCGCTACATCTTGCGTTTACTCAATCTACAAAAAGAATAAAATAAAACTGTTCATTGAAAACTAAGAATTGTTTGTAATATTAACGCATATTGTTTTAGTTTGATGATATTTACTGCTATTTACTGCTTGCAGAGATACATTTCACGATACATTTCACTAGTTTTAGTGACATGTGATCATTTAAGTTCAAAACTAGTAAAGATCTCATTCTAATCGCGAGAAATTCAAAAATCCGTTTTCTTCATACAATTTGGCTGTATGACCCGTACAGCTCACCATACTTTAAAAAAAATGACGTAACCGGTGGCATATTTTTATTTTCAATTATTTTTTTACGCGTTTACCGATACAAATTTATATAAATGTGTATTATTAAAATAATTTCTATCATAATTGTAATCAATCAGACCCTTTAAATGTATTTGAAGTTAAAAAGGGAAATATCGGTCATACGTGTCATGTCTAAAATTTTACGTCAGTGAAATCGTTTGTACCACTCCATTGCCCCACCCCTATCCAATTCACCCAGTAAAATAAGTGTGATTTATTAACGCGAGGACACCAAGGTCAGGCTGGAAAGAAAAACTCTCATATTATTTAAGTAGTCGAGCTATAGACATAACCTTCGACATCATATGTGAATATATTGTGTACTAGACATACTCCTACCGCGTCGCCGTAAAACGACATTTCAGACCGTAAAACCACTCATATATAGTCCCAGACTGAAAATCTTAGCATGGTTATCTCTTAATTAATTGTCGATTTTACGTTTGTTGCGTTTAGCTTGAATTGTATCAACTAGATAGCCAAAAAGTGGATCATCTAAGGATTGTTATCGAAGTATAACACGGCAATGATGGGTCACAACAAAATGTGTGACCCATCATTGACGCGTTATACTTCGATAACATCGCAAAAAATTAAAAACAATCCTTATAATTACAAACTTATATCAAGGATAATCTTTGCTGACCGTCCATTTTATTTCACATGCCCCAGTAAGCTCTAAATTAAATTATTTATAGTTGATCAGCCAAATCGCACATTTTCAAATTTGAAATCTACTCCGCCCAAAGGTATAGGCCTAGATCTATACGTTTCCTAAAAGAAATATGTTTCTAATGGCGTAGCTGCTTGTAGGCAACTGCAGACCCCGGCCGAAAACCTTTTCCCTAATATGTTCTCTTTATCCCCAAAAGTCTCCCCAAACTCGTCAGAGTGCACCATTTTACCAGCGGAAAAAGGTTTAAAATGTCGGTTGTTCTTATTGATTCAGCTTTTAAAAAATAACATGACATATACATAATCATCAATAGCGTTACGATTATAATATTAAGCTAAAGTGTTTACCTTTCCTGAGTATATTAATCTGTATCATGCTACTGTAGTCCACGTCTGTTTAAATACACTGTTTATTTACTTTCGTTCTGTGACGTTAACGGTTGAAAAAAACTCAGGCGCGTAGTCAGGTGGAAGCGCAAAAGCCGGAATCGTTCCACTTTTTCCCCCTGATATAGTGTTTGGAAGCCCGAATATACCCCCGGGCCCCTTTCGCCGCTCAAATCAAATGTTGGGCTTCCACTTTAGTCTGCGCCTGCGCAGCTGGAACTATTTTATTTTGACGTGTTATGGAGAAATAACAGGACACAGTTAACTAACAATTGACATCGACCTTGAACATGTCTAGAAAGCTTCACTGCGCATGTCGCGTTTCACACACTCAAACAAACATTAATTGACGACGGTGTACATTTCGTGTAATTAACTTCAATTTAGTGAAACTACTAGCTCTGTTTCTCGGAAACTACGGGCACTAAATCAGCTAAACGTCGATATAGTTCTATTGTGTGCATAACAGTGCAATACAATTGAGAAAATATATGACTTTTGACCTTGAATATAGAGTTTATAGTTTATAAACTGAATTCATTTTATAATAACAACTAAATGGAAACGATACGAGTTACATCCCTTTGAACATTGACGTTGACAGTTAGTATGGTGGAGGTAATATACATTATTTTATATCTTGTCAATGTGTGCCAAAGCAATTTAACCGGGATATTCGATTCCACTGCATGTACACATTATTTAAATTATCAGAAAAATACCATTTGCGGAGAATTTTTTCTGTTAGTCTATCATGCTTTTCTAAATGAATGCTGCATTATATGCCGAATTATTTTTGTTTTGACATTTTTAGAAATTATCGTATACGAGTTCGGAAATAGTCAAAATGTGTTGAGAAACTAGTAGGAATCAAGTGTGTTGAGAAACTAGTAGGAATCAAGACTGCTATGTGTCACTTTAGAGGTTTGTTACCGAAGATGAGTGGGCGTGTAATAAATAATTATAATTGAAAATCGAAGCATAAATGTATCTATCCGTGAAATGGGTAAAATCATATGTATGTACAGGCGTATCTTATATCCGTTTAAACATGATGTATTGCTCAAGCACTCAATCATTACAGTATGTAATTCAAAACTAGAAATGTGTCCATGGTACACGGGTGTACTCACTGAAAACAATCAGCAAAAAACGTAAAATCTGGCGAATAACGGCCGTAATTCTAGTAATGCAAGGTCGATTCTGAGGCAGAATTGATATGCACATCTTGACATCATAGGATATTGATATGCACATCTTGACATCATAGGTAAGCATCCTGTGAAATTTCAAAACAATCGGCTGAAAACTGGGGGAGAAGGACAGACACACAAATCATTTGACGTAAAATTTGACGAAAAAAGGGCCGTAACTCTGGCAATACCAGGTCGAATATAACGCGGAATCGATAGCATATCTTGAAATCATAGGTAAGCATCCTGTAAAGTTTCAAAACAATCGGTTGAAAACTGTTGGAGGAGATAGACACAAACCTTTCGGGACGGATGGATGAACAGACGGACGGACGGACACTCGGACGGACGGACAGAGATGGCGAACGCTATATGCCCCCTCAACATTCGGTGGTAGGGTCTTATAAAATGCGTTGTAGAGGAATCCCGATTCCATTAATAGGTAAACACACACACACACACACACACACACACACACAACGCATTATCATTACATATTATGTTTATAAATCATTGGTTTCTGCGGAAAATCAGTTGAAAAAACTCGGTTTAATCTATATAAAAGAAATGATTTAATAGAACACTATATTTATACAATATAAATACAGCCCTAAAGGAATCTACTTTATTAAAAGAAAGAAAGAACTTCGAAAGTGAAAAGAGAAATGTCACTTTATAATGACCATGACGGTCAGTAATGCAAATAAAATATTAAGCATGTTCGATAATTAATAGCATTATTCTCAATCACATTGAATTAATTGGTATATGTTAAAGCCCACTCATTGAATTCCTTTCGATAAATCACATCTAAGTGAGCCCCGAATATTTAATAAAATGCATATATACAATTAATAAAACTAGGTCAGTTTATTCATCTTCGCTGCATTGTTCCTTTTCTTTTTCCAATCGTCCTATCAACGCCATGATACAACCATCGTCTTTCCCTTCAAGAATGTTTACACAAGGATCGAAGTACTCCTTCAAACATCGTTTTTCCAAACAAAGTCTCAAGTCATCCAGAAAATTCAGATATCGGGCGGCAAGTTGATCTTCTATCCAGTCGTCATCGTCAGGTAGGGCTTCGCACAACCACAGAAGGATGGTCTGTACATAATAAAGCAAACATTTGTTAATATGGAAATTGCCGATCACAGTAAACAACTCTTGTAAGTTAATTGAGGATGGCATGTGTAATAAGCAGAGATTACCTTCATTCTCTAGGGCCAGCCTCAATGGTATATGCCCTAATACAAAGCATATTATATATATAAACAATAAACCATGCCTTTTGAACTTAACACCCTCCAAAATCTATACACCATGTACTGCACGTACCTCTGGACATTTTACGTGTATATAACACCTAGTAATAAAGTATGGATGGACGTTAACGCCATTTACAACAAATATTGGAATACGTAATGGTCTCACACCTCTATTATCCCCTGAAAGATCCCTGAAAGCTCACGGACCTAGAGACAAAAGGAAAACAGAAAATAATTCTATTTTTTCTCAATTTTAAGCAATTTTTAATTTGAAAAATAGGTTTTTCTTTGCTTAGCATACATCTGCAGTGCAAATTTCAGAATTGTTTGACCGAAGCACCGCATATTCAGCTAGATAGTGTATGAATTTTGTATTTTCCATAGGGTTCACAAAACATGAGCGAGAAAAAAACAAAAACCTGGCTACTTATGTATTTTATTGTTTTAAATTACTGGTCTTGGCTATACTGAAGATATTAAACCAACAACAATGTCTGCTGCCCTGCATTGAAGCTCAGATGTTGCAAAAGGCTGTACAGTAACCCTATGGGAAAATTAATTGAGGTGTGAGACCTAATACTACCTCAACAATATCAGAAATTAAGAACGCCATCCACACACCATACTTGTCATGGTATTTACATAGGATTCAACAGTGACTCTCTTTATATCATATCAAAATCATTGTAGTGTTAATTCTCCAACCTTTAGCAGATATGACGACATCCCTGTCAACGCCTTGGCTTCAGACTGAGATATCCACAGGTTCAACTTTTTCTTTGCAATTTTGAGGCATTTCTTTCTCACTCCGGATTCTGAACTGTTTTCATGTTTGTCGATATCACGCAAGATGGCGTTCTCGTAATCAGCAAACGATATTTTCCAATATTTATCTCCTTTAGGAACGACGTAAACGACTTTTGAAGTGACTTCTTCGATTTTGTCTTCAGATAACCAAAGTTCAGTTGCTTTTCGTGGCCATTCAAACTCTTCAAGTGACAGACGAGTAGATATTTTAAGACAGATATCAACAAAAATTCTGTGCAGAGTGACGCCATTGATGGTTATTGAAATTGCAGGCCCCTTTGCGTGATTTGTAACCCTCACATTAGCGCGCGAGTCGAACTCTGCAACAAAACGTAACATTTACCGATTAGCAGTTATATATTTATTAAAATGACAAACAACAATGCTACAAAATATGCCATATAAATACAAACCCTTCAGAAGAATGTAGGAAATAGATAGTAAATACATTTATGAATCTTATTAGACACTATACAGTTAGAGAAAGAAAGGAACGGGTTGTCTGAGCAGGATCTTTATTTTATAACAAAAGTATTTTAGCTAACCACAGAATGTACTTGAAGGCGATGCTCTTAGCCTGTCCAGTTCTGTCTTTGCTTAATAACTGCTATACATTTTTTATATTATAATTGTTAACCGGTCACCTGTGATTTGACACGATTGATGTATTATCTTGCATTTAATATAACTCAAGAGGCCCAATAAGCATGTAGACGCTCTACTTGTTAATAGGGGTACTATAACAATATATGAAGTTTTAAAAGTACATCTGATGCGAATTAACCAAGTATCATCTGTATTATAACAGCCACATCAGGGAAGAATATACGTTTTTTTCTGTTTTTTTCTATTTTTTCTATTTTCCATAAGCTTGATGTCGACACTAATGGCTAGACTGTGGTGGGGTCAAATTTGGTCCCGGGTCAATATATGAATATTTTCATATATATGTAAAAACTGTGACCCCCGGGGAGGGGTCAGATTAGACACCAGGGTTACCATTTGAACAAACTGTGTAGAGGACCATAAGCTTATTCTACATGTGAATATTAAACTTCTAGCTCGTGTAACTTTAACAAAGAAGATTCATGAGATTATTATTATAGTATTATGGTATGACAATTCCGATCTAGCTAGTTGCTGAACCTATCCGAGAGTTCATAGATATCAACAATCTGGCCAAGTGTGATAAAGACATGATGAAAGATGAATGTGATATATCCATAACTCTGTTGTTTAATATTCGATATTTGAGATTGCCCAAGCTTTCATTTATATTAAAGGCTCTCATAAAATGTGTTAAAGATTATTTGCAATTAAAGTGTGCTTGAGTGATAAGCACAGCATAACATAACATGTTTCATTAAACTACATTTCAAACTTGCAGAAACAATTACCTGAATATTTGACTGCTTCCTTGACAAATTCGTGAAATACCGACAGTATCTTAACTGGCAATAGTACTGCACCATGGCACGAGTCTTTAAATCTTCGTTTGTCACTAGGGCGGAGCTTGACACAAGTATAACCATGCGGTATCGGTTTTGGACTGTTTTTAAGACCCGTTACGATGGATTTATCTGCAGACATGGAACGTCTGTCCTGAAATTTTAAGAATTTAAAAATAAATAATGCTCTCTTGGAATGGAGCAAAGGCATAGCAATGGAATTTACATGAACAGACGAGATAGCGAGCATGGGTTTCTGTAAATATTTTTGAAAATTGTCCAAAGCTGTTGTGAAGTAGACGTCGTGTGAAACTCTTAAAATATCAGTGACTGCATTGCTACAAACATGATGAGCAATAGACAGTACAGTAACTGTAGAAATTTAAATTGAGAAACAAATCGTTAGCAGTCATGCCACCATTTGTTAAATTCAAAGGGACATGCGTCGTCAATCTTTCTGTGTTCCCCCAGAAAAACAGTACGAACTATGTTTGCTTATTTTTAACTCTTGAATATATTGCACCAATACTATACCTAAAGCTAAGGTAGATTAATCTAAGAAATATTGAACACTCCATTTGTTTTTGTTTTTTAATTAACAGATTTTAAATCAAAATGCTACCTAGATTAATAAATTGAGGTGATACTATTCATACTTGATATCACAGAAAGCTACTTGAAGATTGTTATTTGTCCGTTTAAACTGTTGAACAAATAACACTAACATGATTCAAGGCTGCCAATGCGTATTTAACTGGCTGCACAATATAAATTCTTAAAACGCACCAAGGAACATAACGAACAAATGTCAAGAGATTTAGTACTCCGTTTCAGGCTCTATTTAAAATCCTCTTCTTAAATATCGGATGACGACGGGGAAAAAATAACACATGGAACAGAAGCACACAAACATTCATTGAACTTTTGCTGGAGATCATTGATTAGTGTATAATTATTTGTACATATTGAGTTACCGTCGATCAACCACATCTAAATAACTCACGCCTAAGTCTTCTTCTACAATAACTCGCTACTCGCCAATCTATATGCCAACAACTGGCTACTCGCCAACAACTCACTACTCGTCAATAATACATTAATTGCCGGTCTTCTCGCCAATAATTCACTGCTCGCCAGTCTACTCGCCAAAATGCATTACTCCAAAATCTACTTACAATGTTACTCTTAAGATAATCACAACTCGACAATTACTTACTACTCGCTATTCTTCTCTCCAATTAAATAACTCACTACTCACAATCGACTCATTACTCGTCATTATTAAGAATAACTGTAAATCCATATTAAATAGAAATGTTTACTAAATTACCCATTGTTAATGAACGAAATACAGTTGATATCAAAACGAAACTTGTAAATCGTTGGATCAAATATCGTGCGAAACTTTAGCATTTCGGATCAGAATACATTTTTTTTACAATCGGAAACAACGGACGTTGCAAATATAGCCAAAGTAATATGCTTACATAGGTGACCGATTTGGAAATGTGTTCTGATGCATGTGTAAGTAGTGCAACAACTACTGTATTAAAGGTTTACTCCCCTTATGGCCTGTTGTTCCTTTGTTTTGTTTTATATTGCGTTATGATTTTAGTGAGATTAATTATGCATATTCGTATCCGTGTGTTATTTTGTAAGTTTGTTTGCTTATAAATGTTGATGTTTTAAATAAATATACAATTTTTTTAATTGTAACGAAAAGTTACATAAAGACACACTTATCACTTAAACTATATATAAATGACAGTTGAGGAAATGTGTATTACGAAATTTCATTTACACATTTTGTATACATAGTAATAAATACCAATAGTTCATTATTTAAACATTAAGCTGTTTTCATATAAAACATGAGATAGAGTGTCAATATGGATGCAGTATAATCAATATTACATGCAAGAGGGTAACGATGTTTGTTTTTCATACCCTGTTTTCCATGGTCTGGCCCAGTGTGTAAGTTCTACATCAACCCTATTTGACAACTAGGGACACTGAACTTACAAATAAAATAACATTTTCATTTAGAATCTCAGGTGAATTAAACTCGAAATGTATGGCGTTTCTGTACTTCATAGTCCGGACTTTTAAATAACTCAAGCTCGCAAATATGCTCACAAACAAATGCATTTCTCGCCAATAATTCAGCATTTCTCGCCAATCATTCATTATTGGCTAATAGCTCACTATTCGCCTATCTAAAGCCATAACTCACTACTCGCCAATTTACTCGCCAATAACTCACTACTCACCATACATTCGCCAATAACTTACTACTCGCCATAAATAAATCTATAAAACCTATATAAATAATTCATCTATCGCCTAATAACTTGCTAATCTAGTCGCTAATTACTCACTACTCATCAATTGGTGAATTTACTCCACTATAACTCACTGCTCGCCCAATAAGATCACTAGTCTTATTAACAAGAATCCGTTGAACAATTAAACAAATCCATAAACCTTACCTTAGGTATACTTGGATCATCAATATCATCTTCAAGTTCAAATTGAAGAGGACATTTCGAAAGAATCGGTGAATGATTTAGTTCCAAACTGACTGTATAGTCAAATTCATCTGGTATGCCGATTTTTAGTGCAGTAACGTAGGAACCCGCAGGATCAGGTTCCAATGCGAATCTGCCATTATTTTCCTCATATTGTAATATTGTTTTTAAAACGTCTTCCACTATCTTCTTTGATTTCCTCCTATCACCTATAAGCAAGTCCGCTCTTTCATCATGAAACTTCGTTAGGTCTTCACAAATGGTTGGGTCGGAATAAGTGTTCTCCCGTCGATATTGTCCATGAACCTTAGCTCTCTCGTGATTCTGAAGACCATTCTCGGTTTTACATGTTTTGTTGCAGTCACAACATTGCAAAGTTGGAGCAGATGCTGCATTTGTATCGACCTTGTGAAAAGGCATGTTGTCATCGCAATTTAGTTGCAATAGCTGGTAGCATATTGCTCGCTATTTCAGTCAGCGAGCCTCATCTGAAATAAGTCAACTATGAATTAGATTTTATTTAAACATAATTCCCATATAATGTGCGAACGGGAGGGGTCAACACGTAATATCAACATTAGTTTCTTAAGCGAGAGGTCTGCGTTGGCCTGAAATCTCAAAGAAACATCCCGTGTCTATGTAAGCGCTAGCATTGTTATTACCAGCAGATAGAAGCAGCAGCAACAGAACAATAGTAGCAGTAGAAGTAGTAGTAAAACTGCGACCCAGAGTTGACCCTAAAGTCATCAACTGAACAAACTTGTTAGAGGACAATAAGCTAATGATAACTGCAGTATGTGCCCTATGATTTGTAGTGCGATAAAATTAAAAATTAAAAAATGTGAATTGCGGACTCATTGCAACAGAAACTATTTTTACAGCTTCTGAAAGTCTAGACATTTAGCTTTAACATACTGAAAATTAGACAAAATTAGAAAACTCTTTCACTTAAAAATCTGCATTTGAAATTGTGCGTTTTTCGTAAATCCCTTCTAGATTTGTTTAATTATAATGGCAATATGTATTAGAAATCAAATAAGACATGTTTGATGGGAGATTTCACTATAAATGCCTTCATTTATAACAATTAGTGCAACTTTGAACACAAAATACATACTAATGTCTTTTAAATATTGTTTCTGGACAAAAACGCATGTTGAATTATCCATCCCACTAATATCACAATAGAGCATGTATCAAAGGTAAATCTACGCCGTATGCATTTTAACGAAATACTTCTACTTATCACTGATGATGCATTGGGGGTAATAAATTAACTCCCGTATTCGTCGGCAAGCATCGTCGGCAACTATTAATACCGCCGTTATTGGCGTAACAATGTACGCCGTTTATACATTGATACAAACTGTAACTCTTTTTGCGCAATTACTATAACTTTATAAATTATGTTAAACTGACATCAAAGTATGACTATTTAAATAAGTACACTAACTTTGATTAACACAAACTATCACGACCTCCTGGGTAACTTACATTTAAGACCATAATTATTTAGAGGAAACATTTAGGTTTTTTAATTTACCTTCGCTACTGACGTTATTACAATATTAACAAACCTTGGTATATATGCCCATTTGGTAGCATCTAGACATGTTATTAACTATTATTAACGTTTAGTTTGTGTAAGCCAACCATTGTTATACACATAATTATAGCACATAAAATTGCTGCGTGTGGAAATTGGTCATTTATTACTAGAAAAAAATGGCCGCTGTTACCCAAGTTCCATGGATAAGACATTAACAGTACATGTACTTTCAATCGCTTTCATTGCGCACTTAGACTGTTCTTGGACACATACTAGTAATTTAAATCGAATGATGAATGCAGGACTGGTTTCGAATGGTTAACGCAGCCCTATGTTCCAATGATGAACGCAGGAATGGGTTCAAATTTTGAACGCAGTGCTGGGTTCGAATGACGCAAGGCTGGGTTAGAATGTTGACCGCAGGACTGGGTTCGAAGGTTAAACGCAGGGCTTGGTTTGAATGTTGAACTTGATGCTAAGATCGCATGTTGAAAGCAGGAATGAGTTCGAATGTTGAAGGTGACAGCTTACACGGTTTCGAATGTTAAATACAGTGCTGAGTTCGAATGTTGAGCGCAGGGCTAAGATCGAATGTTGAATGCAGAGTGCGAATATTGAACGTAAGACTGGTTTCGAATGTTGCAGAGCTAAATGTTGAATACAAGACTGGGTTCGAATGTTGAAAGTAGGGGGTTCGTACGTTGAACGCAGGGTTAGGTCCTTGGATCGGGACCGGGCGGTCTCGTATATCGGAGTGAATCATCAGAGCACTTTCAAAAACCATAGGCAAGCGTTTATATTCATTAGTAACAGTAGGGCAGATTCTCGAATTCCTATGTATCCCTTCCCTCTTTCTAGGGCTATATAACATAAATTGCGCTGACGAGCTGTTTAACAACATTCAAATATATCCATTATTATTTATATGCTGTTCTCTTTTTTACACTTTAATCCAACCTTTCAGTGGGATCCACCATCTTTTTCAAGGTTACACAATAATTAACATTATTTAAGTAACATCCATGCTGTAATGACAAGCTAACACAAATGTTTCTCGACGTCGCTACGACGTCGTGACGTCACAACGTCATTTAATTATTATGCTGAAATGCCATTACTAGAACAGCGCCAAATGAAAGTTAAGGTACTGAAAAGTTGAAAGGTTTTGTTTTGTTTGTATACCTCCCGCTATCCGTAAGAATAGTTTCTTTCTCACTTGACAAGTCGAGCTCCGGGTGGGATTCGATATTCTTCTAATATTAAAGGGGTTTGTTTGGTGTTTAACGTCATTTTCCAGCGCATATTAGGATATATACTCAATTCTTGTTTTGTGATCTAACTACACTTTTTTTTCAAATACAAGAGAAAAGCCTCATGAGTCATGATGTTCAGTTTCATATGAAATGTGTATGTCCATTAAAGGGACACACGGCAATCTTATTTTTGGTTTAAAAAAAATAATCGCGGAGTCTCGTTTGTTTTTCATATAACTCATTTGTTCAGTCATTCATATTACTTATCAGAATAGTATAACGCGAGTAAACCTTTAATACAGTAGTAGTTGCACTACTTACACATGCATCAGAACACATTTCCAAATCGGTCACCTATGTAAGCATATACATACTTTGGCTACTTTGGCTATATTTCCAACGTTCGATGTTTCAGTTTTGTTTTTTGTTTGTATGTTGTTTTACGTCATTTTCAACACATGTAAGGTTATATATGACGGTCGATTTTTTCTGGTGGAGGCAGACCACCCACTTTTCCTGGGTAGAACCAGTACTGTACACCTCCCACCATCCGTAAGAATCGACACCACCTCCTAACTTACAAGTTGAGCTCCCAGTGAGATTCGAACACGCAGCGGTGATAGGCGAGACATATACAGCG
Source organism: Cyrtodaria siliqua (assembly GCA_037043455.1). Taxonomy (NCBI): domain Eukaryota; kingdom Metazoa; phylum Mollusca; class Bivalvia; order Adapedonta; family Hiatellidae; genus Cyrtodaria; species Cyrtodaria siliqua. The sequence goes on along the minus strand of JAWPHD010021179.1, from coordinate 1,986 downwards.
AATTGTTTTTGAATATTACTAACTATAGTGATTATATTGCACCAATACTATCTTTAAACCTATGGTACAATAAGAAAACTCAACATTTCATATCAATATATGCAACCAGGGTTAAAGTCAACATGATAGTTAGATTAAAAATGATAAATACAGACGCTAATTTTAATGGTTGATAAACACTTAAAGATTCCTGGGGGCAAACCGTGAACTTTTCAATAAAACTGCTTATTTTAGTAAGTAATATCGTTTTACTTGTTAACGTTTCTACCTCAGAAGGCGTCATAATATCGTCAAGATAGAAAAAGGAAATTTAGGTATGAACTAAGATCATTCTTTGTACAATTTACATATGTAATATGGGTCGAGTACGAAATAAGCAAATTGTAATGTAATTGTAATGTAATCGTAACCGGAGAGCACAGTTTATCCGAATTTCGATGGACGTTTAAACGTTTGTACTAAAGGGTTTGTGTTTGGTCATCTATTTATACCTAGTTTTAGAAAATGCTAAAACAGTTTCTGTTGCGATTAGTCCGAGTTGTTATGTTCTACTGATTCGTCTATTGTGGTATTATATATATAGAATATTAATTTTTTTCTTCTTTTGTTTTTCCATATATGTCTATGTCAAACATGTCATTTAAATCAAACTAGGTGGAAGACCTAAAGCTTATGGTACATTCAGCACTTCTAGCTCTTGTAGTTTCCGGAAAGATTTTTTAAAGATTTTCCTATATAAGTCTATGTAAAGCCGTGACCACTTGGACAAGGCCAGATGTTACCGAATAAACGTGGTAGAGGACCATCAGATAACGCAACATACCATTTATAATAGCTCTTTAACGTGTGGTTTCAAAGAAGTTTTTTTTAAAATGTTCCCTATATAATTCTATGTAAAACATGCGGACCCAGAGGCGAGTCCAAATTTGTCTACATGGTCACCATTTGAACAAACTTGGTAAAGGACCATATATAAGCTTATCCTACATGTAAAATAATAGACCTCTAGCTAATGTTGTTTCAGAAGAATATATTTTGACGGTTTTCCTGTAACTCATGTAAAACTGTGACCCCAAGAACAGGCCCAGATTTTACCACAGGGTTGCCTTTGAACACACATTGTAGAGGATCATAAGCCTATGCTAGATGCAATATATGAGAGGTATATGCCTTGTTGTTTAAGAGAAGAATGGTTGTTCAATATGTCCCTATGTAAGTTTATGTAAATCATATGACCCCTGGGGGCCGGAGAGGAGCCAAGCTTTACCCCAGGGTCACCATTTCAGCAAACTTGGTAAAGCATCATAAGCGTATACTACACGCAAGTTTCAGAGAAGAAGATTTATTAAGGTGTTCCTTAGTATATAACTCTAAGATAAAACTGTGAGCACCCACTTTCCCACCCACCCACTCTAGGATGGGCCACATTTGATCCCAAGGTCACCATTTAAACAAACTTAGTAGAGGACAATAAGCGTATACTATAATTATGCATTATTTGACAGCTCTCTTTCATGTGGTTCCAGAGAAAAAAAATGTGTTTACGTTTCCTTTTATAAGTCTATGTAAATAATATGATCCCTGGGGCGTGGCCAAATTTGACCCCAAGGTCACCATCTCAACAAAGTTTATACTACATGTATAGTTTCAGAGAAAAATATTTATTAAATAGTGTCCAAGGTAACTATGTAAAACTGTGAAAAAAACCTTCCTCTCCTCCCCTTTCCCAACCACCCAGCAACCCATCCACCACGAGGAGGTGTAGAGTCACAATTTGAACAAACTTGGTAAAGGACCACAAGCTTATGTTACATGCGATATATGTGAGCGCTATGCCTTGTAGAAGAGAATATTTTAAAAGTGTTTCCCTATATAAGTCTATGTAAAACATGTGCCATACAGAGCAGGGGACATTTTACCCCATGGTTACCATTTGAACAAACTTGGACCATAAGCTCAAGATACATGCACAAATATTAGATCTCT
>JAWPHD010021178.1:0-29095 GCA_037043455.1 Cyrtodaria siliqua | reverse complement strand
GCTCATCTTCGTAAATGATCTCAAACATGACAAGGGAAAAGGAATACACGTCTGCCTTGAGCATATCCTTTAACGACAGAGATTCCCCTCGGAGAACTTCTGGGGCCGAGTAACGCGGTGTTCCAACGTTGGACACGCGCTCATCAAAACCTGACGTAGACGTCTCCGTGTTGGTTTTTATCATACTTAAACCGAAGTCAGTTATCTTTGCCACGCATACTTCCCCTGGTTCGTAGTCAAGCAATATGTTTTGACTTTTCAAATCGCAGTGGGCAATTTGTTTCTTATGTAGGTATTCAAGGCCATCGCGGGTTTGCTTAATGATCTGCAGACGCTCTTCATCAGACAAATCGATTTCTTCGTTCATGTGCAATGCATCAAATAAGCTCGTTTGCATATACTCCATTACGATGCACAAATTTGGTGTGACCACGCATGCGCCGATAAATTTAACGATGTTTGGGTGATCTAAATCGCAGAAATTTAAAACTTCTTCGGTAAAGTCCTTTAGACGCTGTTTAGAAACTCTTTGAACGCGAAGCTTCTTAACTGCGACTACAGCTCCCTTCCATTTTGCAAAATGCACGTCACCAAATCCGCCCGTGCCTATCTTTTTTCCGAGCTCGATTTCGCAAAAGTTAATTTGTTGTCCAGAATAATCTCTTATGATTGACCTTGTCGTTGTTGGTGGTCTGTGTTGTCCTGTTTCTTCTGCCCAGGTCATCTCCTCCAGTTTCCTGTTCAATAGACTCATCGCGGCTTCTTCGGCAGCCGCGTTTGGACCATAGCCTTGTTCATTGTAATCATAGTCGTCATACTGCAAGACATGAAAAGTAGGTATAAAAGTCGAATTGGAAATGTAGGATTCACGGACCATAGTCAAACAAAAGCACGCATAGAAACGAACAACAATTACAAAGATGAAGATATGACATCACAAACATAAACAAAGATGAAGATATGACATCACAAACATAAACAAAGATGAAGATATGACATCACAAACACACACTCGAGGGCAATCATACTTAATACTTTGCACGTTTTACAAAGGTATATCATACTGATAAAGAATGATATAATATTACCAAGCTATTGAAATAACCAATAATTGAAGAAAATATATAAAGAAAAAGAATAGTAAGCCGAATTTGACATCCTATGACTGATTGGCAGATCCCCAACTGATGTTTGACCGTTAAATTATAGACCGGATTTATTAAGAGACTCGCAAATTAATGATACATTAACTGCAAAGTTTATCATGTTTTCCCTTAAAAAAAACGAAATTACCAATAAAACGTTAAAAGGGGACATAACTGCATACAGCATCAATAATGACACATTAACTTGTGTGTATTTCGTATATTTAAGCAAGGTTGTCAAAGGGGAATAACTGTATACCATCAATATTAAGAAGACACATATTGGTTATCTTATCTGGATGGTCAAAACAAAACGTTGAATAACCTCGTAATTATAATATGCCATCCATATATTTTGTTTGAACGTGATTTTGTTGTTTTTCTGAAGGAAGTTCATAAATTCAGGTAAAATAGTAAGCATGCCATGAACATTTACAGTTTACATCTACAAACGTACTCTGGTCAAAATTCAGATATAGTGATATTTGTTATAGTGGTTTATGACGCAAGCGAATCGTCAATTTTATAGCAGAACGACGCAACAAACCTATAATACGTTTACAATATTGGGTTAAACAATCCAAACAAACCAGTTAATCAATCGCTATATTACATAAATATCACATTTAGGAGAGAACGATAATCAATATTCGAAGGGCAAATATTCTTACTACATGTATTACCCTCTCATGAATGTGATATTTATTTTATTATACCGAAATCCCCTTGGGCCAAAATAAGGTTCTTTTTTTTTTCAGTACAGATTTCACTTCGCTGGAATTTGTTTTCTTCTTCAAAAAGTTGCTATAAAAGTTGTATCGTTTGACTGGAAATAACGTAACTAAGACATCAGTGACAGTTTATTAAAATCGGTCAAGTACTTTTGAAGTTATGATCAGTTAAAAATAGCAATTTCACCACACTGAGCCGATGACGTCTCCGAAACACCGCGCATCAAAGTTGCGCATGTGATTATGTTTTTACTATCAGCCTGCGATTTATTACCATCCTGTACTATCACCCTCGCGTGAGATAGTAAAAGATTACACATTGTTGTCTATGGGGATTTAGCATGGGCGTTTTATGTGAGGTATAATACATTAATATAACGTGCACACTTACCGTGTCATCTTCCATACGATGAAAGATATCACGAACTTCCTGTGACTGCTTGCTTATTCTTGACAAGGGCATACTTCCTAGTGGTTTGCCAACCCTTCCAAGGGACCTGTTACGCCAGTTGTCAACGTAGGTTTGTGTCGCTATTCCAGAAGTTTTACTACTTTTTGTGGAGAAGACGGCTGTTCCTAGAGGTTTTCCAACTCGTCCAAGATTTCGGTTGTAGGAATTGTCAACATACGTGCTTGACGCAGATGCCTGAGGACTGTATCTGCCGGAATCGCCTTTTGATACTGCCATGTCACCGTGCGGCATACCAACTCGTCCAAGATTTCGGTTGTAGGAATTGTCAACATACGTGCTTGACGCAGATGCCTGAGGACTGTATCTGCCGGAATCGCCTTTTGATACTACCATGTCATCGTGCGGCATACCAACTCGTCCAAGATTTCGGTTGTAGGAATTGTCAACATAAGTGCTTGACGCAGATGCCTGAGGACTGTGTTTACCGGAATCGCCTTTTGAAACCGTCATAGAACCGTGCGGCAGACCTACTCTTCCGTGATCGCGGTTGTATGCATTGTCTACATACGTTTTTGGCATTGAATCATGGCTGCTAGATCGTGATGTGTCGGTCTTGGAAACGACCATAGAACCGTGCTGCATCCCAACTCGCCCAACACTTCGATTGTAAGAATTGTCTACATATGTCGATGCACTATTACTGAAGCCACCCCCTCCCGAACTGCTTCCTCCTCCAAAACTGAATGGGCTTCCAGTCGATGCACTATTACTGAAGCCACCCCCTCTCGAACTGCTTCCTCCTCCAAAACTGCTGCCAACGCCTGAGCTTCCACGGGAAACAACCATACTGCCAAGTGGCATTCCAACCCTTCCAAGGCTCCGATTAGACGCGTTGTTTACGTAACTTCGAGGCATTATTCTTCAATCAACTGAAATCAGAAAAATATGATTGTGTTTTTATTGTTATGTAAATTAGGAAAATAGTTCTGGTTAAACGGTTAAACTTATAATAGACGCTAATCTTTCATTCCAATTGCTATTATATCAACATTAAGTTGTTTTTTTGTTTATATTATAAACAAAAAATAGGTGTGTTTCCTATTGCATGCTCTGACAAAAATTGGGTAGGTAGGTAGGCATTTTTTTAAATTTTTTATTTTATTTTTGGGGCAAGCTATTGTGAGATTCTACATGTATTTATCTCATAAACCCCATACAAGTTGATGATACAACTGAATGTTTTTCTGTGATGTCAGTTTACCTCGGTATATTGCGATAAATCATTGTTCAGAACAAATTTAAAAAAACACAAAAAAAAACAATCATAAAAAGTTTTAGGGTCGGCCCACCGGAAACACTGTGTATATTTTTTTGACCTATCTATGATAATTTACCAGTTCTTCATATTTTAACCATGATAATATTTTCCCCAATTCCTCATATTCTAATCATGAAACAACATGCTCTTAAGTGATCCAATACACATACTATTTCAGATGTCTATCATATTTATATATAACATTTTGGCACAGATGCCAAAATTAAAAACATGTTCATTTTGTCTCATGATGACTAGTTTATCTACTAAGTGCTCAAATCTTTCATTATAAATGTGTTTTGATTGTTGACAATTACTAATAAAACATTTCTAACATCAACACACTGTTCGTTTGTTTTTATCATATTCATTCCCCTTACTGTTTTCTTATGTAACTGTTCTGACCGGCTTGTGATACTTTGTATCATTGTTTTCTTGTTGCATATTTATTACACTAGTGTATCATATGTATATCATAGCTTTATTGAGGGTCTCCCAGGGGTTTTGGGGAACATTTCTGAATACGTGATATCATTCGAATACGTGATATCACCTATTTGAATACGTGATATCACCTATTCGAATACGTGATATAACATATTCAAAACGAATATGTGATATCAAGTATTCGAATGCGCGATATCACCTATTCGAATACGTGATATCTTAATTTGTTCTTTATAAATCAAATAACCGCTCCCTTAGTCCCCGCAGAAGTGGATTAATATAGGATAATAACATATTCAATATAAACTACATTTGGAGATGACCCAAGATATTTTGCCCCAAAAACTTTTCCTCCGCTAGATGTTTCGCCCCCAAGACGTTTCCTCTCTGGTCGTTTCCCCCCTGGTTGTTTTCACCCTGGTCGTTTCGCCCCCAACTTCAAATATGTATATTTTATTTGAATGAAAGAATGAAAGATACGTGATATTGAAGTGCTTACATTTAGATGATAGTGTAAACACACATGAAATAAAATGTACATGACTTGTCTTTTTAGTATTAGGAAAGAAAAAAAAACATACAGTTATAAATACTGAAGTCTTGGTGTCAAGTAACACATGCGTGTTTAACACTTGTTGATACAAAAGCTATATGTTAATGTAAATTAGTGTAATTAGTGCTATTGCGGTCAAAACAAACACACACAAATTAATTGAAATCAAGATTTCACTATTTTATTGCAATATAAATGTGTACCACGGTAAAGAAAACAAACCGAAGTAATTGTAATTTAATATACACACATAATAACAAAAATTAACATGAACATTTTAATTAAATGATTGCAATAATTAATGTCAGGGATCAGTATGTTTTTACTCGTGTTAAAAACGAATACGTGATATCACATATTTAAATACGTGATACGTATTCAGTTTGAATACGTGATATCACGTATTCGAATTAGTGATATCACGTATTCGAATTGGTGATATCACGTATTCAGTTTGAATACGTGATATCACGTATTCAATACGTGATATCACATATTCAAATTGGTGATATCACATATACGAATACATGATATGTCAAAATGGTATTAAAAAGTAAAACGGCATCTTCTGTGTTCATATCCTCACTGCACCTTTTACCTAAGTGACGCTATAGTATTTAACATCAGCATGTTGCTATCCTTAAAACAATCGGACAATAGTCTAACACCAAAAGTGTTATCATATTAAAATCCATTTACGAATCAGGACAATAATGTTATTATTAAGAATTCGAAATTTAGTCCAAGTTGTTGACAACGTTACTGATAGCAATACGTCATTATTTATTTACTGATATCAAAAAATACTGTTTCGACCCTTCACGGTTTACACACAATAGCACAGTATATCTCAGTTTAAGTATATCGCTACCTAAAATGTATAATTGTAAATAAATTTAACTGACCAGTTGAACATGTTTTAAAGCTTACCTTCAGTGAAACCTCTTCTTGCAATGTCCCGGTCGTGTGTTACCATGCAGTTTTATAATTCAGTAAAACTGTGTAACGTGTCGTTTATTCTTGGAATTCACAGTGCAGGTTTCAGTTTGTTAAAACACCACCGTGTAGTATGTACTGCATACAATTTGATACGGCTTGTAGGGCACTGGGAATTGTGAAATTTTCATAACCTATACTGAGCAAAAAAATAAACGTCCCCAAATTTACCCATAGAATTAGACACAATGAAATTATATTTTATTTGATCTTATATGCCAATATCTTGTTTAAGGCCAGCACTGTCATGAAAACAATTTTCTTTGAATCAAACTTGTGGGCAAACTTATTTCCCTTGATTTGGTTTAAACAGCATTTCCGGGTCTTGTGGTTAAAACTTTGAGTTAACATAGTTTTGTTATATTGAAGTAAACAGAGAATGACCTCATCACCATAAAACAGAGAAAAGACGCTGATCATTTCGCTCATTTTTGCGACATACAGTTTTCAAGAACGAATATTTCCAGATTACCTCCCTTTATAATAAAAATATAGTGATTTTGCAACTTGAATAAAACATGTTTTAGCAGCAACAGACAAACTTTTGTTTTTGATGATTATTAATATTGATCAGAATGACTGAGTGATAAGTATAAAATGATTAAATTGTATCTAGATTGGTGTACAAATTGTAACAAAGTCAACCCTATGCAAATCACAGCTTAAAAGAGGGATTTCTATTTATATACATATAATTACGAAAGAAAATGGATTTGTTTATACTGTTTAGAACGAATAAAAATATGTACATGTAAATGGTATATAATATATCTTATCGAAAAGTGTAGTTCAGTAAACATGCCCCATATAATTTGTTATGAAGTATTCACAATATGGTCATTAAAACCTGTATTATCTTAGATTCTGTGCAGATTACGAATGTAACCCAGGGTGAAGCAACATTCCACACAGTTACGTTCCATGATTGCATTATGGGATTATATGATGACATTTTAACTCAATGAATGTATGAACTTTGGAAGACACTCACACAATTGCTCGGGATTCGGAATAGTTTACACAAGCTGAAACTCAATAAAAACCAAATGTTCGATTCAAAACGAGAATTTAAAGTAAATTGATTTAACCTATGCATAGTATGACTTTCGCGCACAAAAAGTAGCTCCTCCAAGAAAAGTGATGTACGAGTGAATACCCGCGCTATATATCAACGCACAACAATATCTAAGTAACGGTCTACTTACCTTAAATGCTCCCAGCTCCTCTAAACCAATGTATACGTTGATGTTCAGAGACGATCAGTACGTGATGTTTTTGGTTTGGCAGTTGAGGTTGAAGAGAGAGAGTTTTGCCCCGATTCGTCGGAGCTCACCCGGATTGGAGTCACGTGACTTATTGATGGCCGACGATTGGCTGACCCTTGCCTAGACGAAGGTCAATCTCCTGACGTCACCAGAGTGAGGCCCCCCCGACATGGACGCAGGTACAACAAAAGTTTGAAAACGACGTCATGTGTTGGGTTTCTTCCAATAAAATAATGTTAAATAACCGAGTTACACACAGGAGATCCTCAGGATTATATAAAAAAAAAACATGTGTGTGTGTTAATTTCTTATTGTAACCATGGCGACGATTTGATTAGGAATAAAATGAAATTACAAGACAAAATTGTATTCGGTAGAATCTTTTAAAAACGCTTAGACACTGTGCTGATTTTGAAGCTTCAATGACCTAACACACACCAGACACATACTTTAAACAAATAGTCATTACCATCAGATAATGATACCGATAACAAATGTTTACATGAAAACGACGAGATAACATGGTAATGCAACTCGAATTAACTCGGTTTATTGTTCGTATCGGCGGTTTGTCATCAACACTCACAAAATAAGTGTATCCGCAGTTCTTGACATTAGAAAATGTGAAAGTAGAATTTCCTAAAATAGCTATAATATGTGACCTCGTTATAAAGTATGAGTCAGATATAGACTTATGTGAAAGTTATGGCATTGTGCAAAGCATAGCCTTGAATGTTGGAGTAGTGTGTTGGCGGGGCTTGGTTGAAGTGACATTTCGTAGTCACTTTCTATGATGGCGATTTTGAAGTCGATTTTTTTTGTCAATTGTTTGTTTTGTTTGTATGGTGTTTTTACGTCATTTTCAACACATGCAATGTTATTAATGAAGGTCGTTTTTTTGTGGTGGAGGCAGACCACCCACTTTTCCTGGGTAGAACCAGTATTGTACACCTCCCGATATCCGTAAGAATCGTCACTTCCTCGCTTACAAGTCGAGCTCCCAGTGGAATTTTTTTTAATCTGATCTGACAGTTAAATGAGTAACGGTTCGTATCATAAGTCCAAAAGTAACGTGTTACAAAATATAACGCGTGACTTATTCCATCTCTAACGCGTTACTCCCGATTTTCTAACGCGTTAGAGATGAGATTTCCCTTATTTGTTTAACTGAAAATAAGCGATTATTGTCAGTTTTCTAATGTGTTACTCTCGATTTAGTAACGCATTACTTGGTCCGGGTAAAATATTTTCTAACGCGTTAGAAACAACCTGGCCAGAACGGTCACTTACGCGTTACATGTCACATATAAGTATGGAAGTATGGAAGCGCATAAGGACTCCCCTAATATTTAGTGTTCATAAGTATGAGTAGCGATTCGTGTCATAAGTACAAAAGTAACGCGTTACAAAATGTAACGCGTTACTTATTCCATCTATAACGCGTTACTCCCGATTTTCTTACGCGTTAGAGATGAGATTTCCCTTATTTGTTTAACTAAAAATAAGAGATTATTGTCAGTTTTCTAACGCGTTACTCTCGATTTAGTAACGCGTTATCTGGTCCGGGTAAAATATTTTCTAACGCGTTAGAAACTAGCTGGCCAGAACGGTCACTTACGCGTTACATCCTACATAAGTAACGCGTTACTCAATGGAAACCTAAAACCATTCGACCAATCAAAGACCTCGTTACAGTGTCTATAAGTCTGTAGCCCGAACTCTTCCGCAAAGATGTATTCAAACGCTTACAGCGTATACTGTAGCCCGAACTCTTCCGCAAAGATGTAATCAAACGCTTACAGCGTATAAGACCAATATGAGTAGTAAGCAATGTTTCGAGTGTTTTAATAATGTCTACTAATATATGTTTGTATGATGTTACACATGAATTGTGTATACATGACAATATCTATTCAGTCATTATTCATATTGCAAGGGTCTTCAGGGTCCACTTATTATCTTTATTTAGGTACAAGTTTAATTAAAAGGGTTCCACTTATGTACTGACCTCACACATGGTTCTTATGTATATAATATTATTTATTCAAAAACCCTGAAAAACAGAAGCTAAATGCATTCTTGACGAGTTGACGGTGAAACTGTCCTATTTGTATGGAAGTAGCATGTGAATAATAATGTGCTTATTACTATTACTGCTACCACTACTACCATTACCAATACTACTACAACTACTGCTATTACTACTGCTATTACTACTGATATTACTATTACTACTGCTATTACTACTACTACTACTATGACTACAAATACTAGCTACAACTATTACTACTACCACTACCAATACTACTACTACTTCAACTACTGCTATTACTACTACTTCTACCACTACTGCTATTACTACTAATTCTACCACTACTGCTATTAATGTTACTACATCAATTATTATAGTCCCGGTTTGTTCCGCAAGGTGAAGTACCAATACTACTACAACTACTGCTATTACTACTGCTATTACTATTACTACTGCTATTACTACTGCTATTACTATTACTACTGCTATTACTACTACTACTATGACTAGTACTACAACTACTTCTATTTTATTACTACTGCTACTACTACAACTACTGCTATTACTAACACTACTATGACTACAAATACTAGCTACAACTATTACTACTACCACTACCACTACTACCACTACTAATACTACTACTACAACTACTGTTATTACTACTACTTCTACCACTACTGCTATTACTCCTACTCCTACCACTACTGCTAGTACTACTACTTCTACCACTACTGCTATTACTACTACTCCTACCACTACTGCTATTACTACTATTTCTACCACTACTGCTATTACTACTACTCCTACCACTACTGGTCTGCTATTACTACTACTCCTACCACTACTGCTATTACTACTACTTCTACCACTACTCCTATTACTACTACTCCTACCACTATTGATATTACTACTACTCCTACCACTACGGTTATTACTACTACTCCTACCACTACTGCTATTACTACTACTCCTACAACTACTGCTATTACTGCTACTCCTACCACTACTGCTATTACTGCTACTCCTGCCACTACTGCTATTACTGCTACTCCTGCCACTACTGCTATTACTGCTACTCCTGCCACTACTGCTATTACTGCTACTCCTGCCACTACTGCTATTACTGCTACTCCTGCCACTACTGCTATTACTACTACTCCTGGCACTACTGCTATTACTAATACTCCTGCCACTACTGCTATTTCTACTACTCCTACCTATACTGCTATTACTACTACTCCTACCACTACTACTATTACTACTACTCCTACCACTACTGCTATTACTACTACTCCTACCACTACTGCTATTACTACTACTCCTGCCACTACTGCTATTACTACTACTCCTGCCACTACTGCTATTTCTACTACTCCTGCCACTACTGCTATTACTAATACTTCTGCCACTACTGCTATTACTACTACTCCTGCCACTGCTGCTATTACTACTACTCCTACCACTACTGCTACAACTACTACTACTACTACTACTACTACTACTACTACTACTAGGCTACTGCTACGACTACTACTACTGCTACTACTACTATTTCTACTACTACTACTACTACTACTACTACTACTACTACTCTACTACTACTACTACTACTACGACTACTACGACTACTACCACTACTACTGCTACTACTACTACTAATACTACTACTTCTACCAGTATCACTACCACTACTTACTACTACCACGACGACGATAACGACTACTATCATTACTATATTATTCCTACTACTACTATGACTACAAATACTAGCTACAACTATTACTACTACCACTACCACTACTACCAATACTACTACAACTACTGCTATTACTACTGCTATAACTACTGATATTACTACTACTACTGCTATTACTACTACTACTATGACTACAAATACTAGCTACAACTATTAATACTACCACTACCACTACTACCACTACCAATACTACTACTACAACTACTGTTATTACTACTACTTCTATCACTACTGCTATTACTACTACTCCTACCACTACTGCTATTACTACTACTCCTACCACTACTGCTATTACTTCTACTCCTACCACTACTGTTATTACTACTACTTCTACCACTACTGCTATTACTACTACTCCTACCACTACTGCTATTACTACTACTTCTACCACTACTACTATTACTACTACTCCTACCACTACTGCTATCTGCTATTACTACTGCTCCTACCACTACTGCTATTACTACTACTCCTACCACTACTGCTATTAATATTACTACTACTATAGTCCCGGTTTGTTCCGCAAGGTGAAGTTCCTTACGTCACTTTCTTCATTGACTGCAAATTGTTTATTTTTTTTGCAAACTGTGTTATGAACCAGAACTACTATTATTACTACTACTACTATTACTGCTGCTGCTGCTGCTACCGCTACTACACTACCACTACCATGACTAAAATATGAAGCAGATATATACCACGATATATAATTACAAATATTCAACAGTTTGAAAGGTCATGCATTTTATTGCAAACAAACATTGTCACTTGTCATGCTATATTCATATATACAGTTTTTCCATGACAGTGATTTATAATAAAGGTATTCAAGATGATGTGTAAGTATTTTGTTCTGCGGTTGTCCAACTAAAACCACATCCCTGTTCAAACATTGGCCGAGAGTAAGCGGAGAGGTTTGGGATAGCATCGCTTTGCTAGGTTACAATCTAATATAGGTGGCATTTATCTACTGGCATAAGCTCAAGGCGACCTTGTGCATTTCGATTTAATAACACGTACAAAACGACTATACCTGAAACTCAACAACTATCAAATAAATTGTCTTACAGTTTATAAAGCACATTTAGTTTATCAGTGTGTTTTTTTCTACATAAAGCTGTAAAGTAACTTAAACCATGTCTGTTTGTGGGCTTTTCATAATTTGTAAGCGCAAGGCAAACCTCGGGATTTAAGCGACAAACGTAAAGCAGGACAAACTTGAGATCAAGTCGTATAGGGTACCATGTATTATAATAAATAACACACCAGCCTGGTCGATAGCATGTACAAGTTTAGAAGTTTACGGTTAACTAATTGTTGTGCTATGCCTTAAGTTTAAGAAGTGCTACACAGAAACATTAAATATCGACGGTGTGGTGTATCATCAATTGTTCAAGGGCAAAAAATAACACAAGATCAATGGTTCGAATATTCCTTTGAGCAACCCGTGTATGAACTATTTTTGAAAGCGGTATTTTACATGTACGCATACTTGTACGAAAGTTAGGTCAACATAAGAAGTTTTTCGTAAATTTTAGATATTTTACTTATCAATCATTGTCTTTCTTATAAACCGACTGTTTGGATGTTCATCGACCTGGAACCACTTCATCGTGAACTTGTTCATAGTGATGCATTAATACGATTTAAAGTATAAAATATAGAGTGTACAGCTTTAACTCTATATACAGTATTACGATGGTCTAGAATTATAAGGTCGTAAGTGAAAAATCATAGTTTTCCGCAAATTGTAAAAAAACTGACTGACATAATAAATTGTGTTAATACTGTGAATAATCATATTGTGACATAAGCTGTAGTTTGCTCGCTATTAAAATATGGTATTTCTTATTACAAAATTTCAATGTTGACTGTAATCAGAGAAATTGCACTTACGACCTTATGTTATTAAGTAATCGGAAAGGAATATGTTCATCAAAAAAGTTGTATCTGGCAGTTACGACCTTTTGAAATGTTATAAAAGTGATTATTAGACCACTGTTAGTGTCTTTTATTTTACCAGTAATGGATAATGTGACATCCAAAGAGATGCAAGAGATATGTTTTATACTTTAATTTTACCAAAATAACATTTAATAACAGAGAACTAATGAACAGAAAATTAAACAATTTATGAACAAACATTAACAAATATTACAGTTGATTCTATGCTTGTATAGCACTTTCAAGGCTACATATGATAAGTAAGTTTATTAACTACGCATGTTTCATTAGGTACATTATAAGTCTTGAGACCTGGGTTATGTCACATTAATCATCCAATACATTAGTCATCCGAGCAATCATACTCGTTTGGTTCTGGAAGTCTTGTTGACATGCTGCTGTGCGGCAATCCTTTATAAAACGAGTGATATACACTCGGAATCACCTTTGCGTCGCACAAACAAACAAGGTCTTTGTATTTTGCAGATCTGAATGGTAAGCTCGCTTAAGGTTAAAGCCTTTAACAGGTTTCATTGCCCTTCCTCTAAGATTGCCTCTAGCTATTTCGAAACATTTAAACTCTGATTTGTAATCATAGCGAAAGTAAATTTTGATCGGCTCCTCCTTTAAGTATTTGAAACTCCGTATGTTCATCCATTGAACTTTCTCTCCATCTATGCTGGTTGTTCTATTGGAAATAGTGTTCGATGCGAATTTTTTGAAATCTACAATTTCCGAATTTGACACTTCAATGACATTATACCTGGGATTTGAAACCTTGCTGTTTCGTACTGCACTTATCCAATCCGATGGTGCAAACATTTCGTATTTCTTTGTGTGCTTTTCAATTGTAGCATGAACAGAGTCTCCTTCCATCTATGAATGTCCTCGTTCAAAATAATAATGAGTAATTCTCTTGATGGAAAATTTCTGTACTGAGTACAAACACATGCTTGAGAATGGCAGATTTCTTTGTTGGCCAGTGCAGCTATCTGAATAATATATCAAATGATCGACTTCCCCCAGGCGTTCGTTGTATTTTAACAGACATGATGCTATTTCATTACTGCCTCTCTTTGCGACACTTTCATACCACATGTAACAATCTGCTTGTCTTGAAATTGTTTCAAACACTGTGAAGTTGTAGGTTGCACGTTTTCTACTATAATATGCTTCACCAATTTCTGTTTTTGGTGATATTAACACCTTTTGTAGGTCAAAGTTAATCAGGCGAATATTTTTTATCTTTACATGCCATTTCTTTATCTTCATTTTTCATGTTTCTAACATCTTCTTTTCTCAGTTGATGTGCAATGTATTCTTCTCTTTTTCCAAGTTGTTCTTCTTCATCCAGCATTTTGTAAATTTCACAGAAGGAACACAAATCTTTTTTGGGGTTTGTGAAATTCCATGTTGTATTCCGTGTTAAAAATACTTTCATATAGCCAGTATTTTTGAGCACTTCTCCCACTCTGCTTTTCACAGTATAAATTATACATTTTCTAACTGTCAATTGTTTGTCAAGATACTTCTTTTGGCTATCCTTTCGGCAGTAATGTGAGTCAACGGCTGGAAATTCTTCAATATCACATCATGGATACGTATGTCTATTATAACTAAGATGTTTGAAATAATTTTCGAATATAAAATATTTATGTTCTTAATTTCTTAAACCAAACACCTTCATTCAACAAGGTAACGTAAATTACGGTAACGTAGACTTAATAACGCAGGTATCAACGGTATAAACAGTACGTGAAACGAAATTTTGTAGTTTAAAAAGCATAAATAATGTTCAGAGTGAGTTGTTACAATCAATTATGTTTAAAGGAATGCTGCGATAAAATGTTAATAGTCTATTGGATGATTAGTTCTATTATTTCTTTTAACATGCAGAAAATAGAAAATGATTTAAAACACACACAATGTAACGAACATTACAAGAACCAAACATTATTAACATCATGGGCACGTATGTCTGTGATATATGTAAGGTTTGGAATAATTTTCGGATGTAACATCATTAATGTTCTTAATGTCTTACGTTAAAAAAACTTAGTAAAACAAGGTAACGTAAATTACGGTAACGTAGGCTTAGTAATGCATGTATCCGTGGTATAAAAAGTAAATGAAACGAAAGTTTGTATTATAAAAGGCATGAATATTGAAGACACTTTAAAATACAAACCCTTTCTTCCATACATTTTTAGTCTTCAAAATGCAGTAAAATTAATTATTATTTTATAGGTAACGTATTCTACACCCTGTAACACGATAAAGCCCCAACGCTCAGATGGCACACATGTTCCAAAATGCTCTACACATAATGGGGGGGGGGGGGGTATTGGGGTGGGGTGTAGGGTTTCTCCTACTAGCTTACAGCCTATGATTATATTTATCATACATTAGATGGTAAATATAGTTTTACCTTTACTGTTAGTACTATATTACAATTATAAATTACAATAGCGTCCATTCATTTGTTAGCCAATCATTTATTTAAAGAATTGTATATGTTTAAAAAATCTATGATGTTAAACATAATCATAACATAATCATGATCTAAAGAATTGTATCATATTATTTTAGCAAATACGAGACTCGGTGTATATAAAATGATTTTGTTAAACTGTAATTTATTCTTCATAGCTAGTGCAAGACAATCAACCGCCTTTGTTTGTTTTGTTTTGTTAAGGTGTAAGATTTCAATGCATGCGGTATCTAAATGACAATCTTATCATGACATTCAAGTACATTGTTAAAAATGTTGGCTTACTGTATGGGTGTATTTCCTTTCAAATAATTTAAAATAAAGAAATTTAATACGATTATGTGAATATCAACATTTAAGAATTATTCTCCCTTTTGTGGAATGCCATTCCAACTCAAACAATCCTAAATAAGTTTACATGTAACTTGCATTTTAATATGTTTACACATTTACCTAGACACGTGCTATACTTGAATAATGAAAAACATACTAAGCTTATATCATACTCAAGGTCAGGTGTGTATTTGACTAATTCACATAGTTATCGAGTATGTATAATTCAAGGGTAGCACTGCCTAGATACATAGTTAAACATACTAAACTGGACGTTTCATGTAACAAATATTCTCGATTATTTGAGTTGTTGTTTTTCAAATGCAATCTCAATGGGTTAACACAAAAGGGGACATAATCCTTGAACAATTGCTGTCAGTTTTGATAATAGAATATTGACTTTATTAAAGTCGATATCTCGCCAACAACAGGTACACTTTACAACAGATGTACGCCGTTTCTAAACATACTGTATCGACAATAATAATATATATATGTATGTATATAACCTGGGCTGATAATTAATATAAAGCCCTGATATAACTTACATATTTACACTTATAACTTATATTTCCTTTCAATGGGATGTTCTTTTATTTACACTGTCTTGTCAATTTGAACGTTGCAGACAGGATAATATCGAAGTTGTGCACACTTAAAATCGATTTAAGCTAACAGTGGGTCATATTGCCTACTGACCGTTCCAAGTCGGTAATGTTTGTGGTGCAAAGCGGATCTACGGTGTCATTGCGTTTGCGTGCTGTGATTTCTATAGGACCATTTTTCTCATTCTTTTTAGACATTTTGCGAATCCGAACTCAATTTACTACATATAAGCGCCTTAACCGGTCAGGCAAAACATCACCTTATTGGTATCATTGCCGAAGCGTCGAATTACGAGTTACCAACTCTTAATTCATTTTACGCATATTCAATTACGGGTATTTTAAGTATACGTGAATAAATCTAGACTTTTAGTCGGCACATTTATGTTTTATTTAAAGAAATTAACCCGCAAATAACGACAAAACTTCATTACAAAACCGTTTATCAAAACTGTATCCAGGTTTTCAGGTCATGTAATAATGTATTGGTGCCGATTAAAAGTATTGTTTTTTCACGTGTTCTTAAAATACCCGTGTTTGAATATGCGTAAAATGAATTATGAGTTAATGAATTATGAGTTGGTAACTCCTTATTCGACGCTCCAGTTTTGGGTTTTGTCCAAGCTGATTAAATTCGTTTACATTGTATCTATAGAATTTGGATTCTTAAAGTATGTAGGTTATATGTATATAACTCGTCGTCAGTATGTTTAGAAGCAGTGTACATATGTTGTAAATGTGTTTGTTGTTGGTGGAATTGCTACGTTAATCGGCACACATTTATATCAAATCTTGAGAATAATAAGGTCGTACAGGTCGTATCTACCAGTTAAGATCCAACTTTTTATAATATCAAACAATAATGACAAAATTATAAGGTCGTATCTACCACGTACAACCTTATATGATTATAGCCCTGTAGTTACGACCTTTTTGCAAAAAAAATAGCATCCATGCTTTCACTTACGACAAAATATTAGATGAATGAAACCCTGGTAAAGCAAACTGAAAGTTGCACAATTGTATATTGTGTATTTTTTGCCGCGGTCATATAAGGTCGTAAGTAACACTTACGACCTTATAATTCTATAATATATAGATACACTGCAGCTAATCATTAATCTTATTTGTTTTTTGGACAAAACTAATCAACAACAACAAAAAAAAAAGCATCACGTTCTATTGTAGTCCAGCAATCCTCCTTCGGTTATCGGTTTCCAATCGACCGAATACCTATTTCGATAGGACCAAGTGCACTGGTACCCGGCACGCAGTATAGTCTACTGGTCTCCGAAATCACACCCATGATTGCAGGGTTAGTTCTATTTGAATATTTTAATCTGTTTATGTAACGACTCATGTAATTTGCCTCCAGACTGACAAGTGTTGAGTTGTTTATTTATATTCATAAGAGTACATTTATCAAGAAAACAGTGAAAATTGTTATACAAAAACAAATGCAAGGAAAATATCAATTGATTTGAAGTGCGTATGTATAAAATCATTGTCGATCGAAATTTCATAGTGTGCCTTCCTCGCATATATATACGAGTTGTGTGTGAAACAGTTCGGTTGTGTTTTAGTCTATACTGAGCTATTTAACATAAAGTGTTGTGTGTGCTTTCATCATGTCCTGTACAGCGTGTACAGTAGGGCGGGCACTAGCATTAAAGTTCCAGCAAAGCTCCATTGTCTCTTTAACGCGGCAATTAACAATCACATCCTTAGGAATTTTGGGTTTTTCACCGTATTCACCAATTTTCTTCTTCAGTTGCTGAGTAGATAAGTTGTAGAATGGCTCGTTTTCGTATATGATCTCGTACATGACCAAGGATAAAGAGTACACGTCAGATTTCATCATATCACTTGCTGAAAGAGATTCGTCACGGAGAACCTCTGGCGCGGAGTAACGCGGTGTTCCAATATTACATACCGTGTCCTTGTTGCCTTTCATTATGCTCAAACCAAAGTCCGTAATCTTTGCCTCACATATTTTTCTGGGCTCGTAATCAAGTAATATGTTCAGAGACTTCACGTCACAGTGCGATATTCCAGTCGTATGTAGATATGCTAAGCCTCCACATGTCTGCATAATGATCAACAGACGCTCTTGTTCTGAAAAGTCGATTTCATTGCTTTTCAGGAAAATAGCATCATGCAAGCTCATCTGCATATATTCCATGACGATTCCGAGATTTGGCGTCGCAACAAAGGCGCCGATGAATTTAACGATGTTGGGATGATCCAAACTGCAGAATTTAAGGACCTCTTCTGTGAATAGTTTAATAACCTTCTTGGAAACGTCTTTGCGAGGCTTCTTCACAGCTACTATAGATCCTTTCCATTTTGCGACATATACGTCACCAAATCCACCATGCCCAATACTTCTTCGGAGATCTAGCTCTTGAAAATCAATCGTCTGCCCAGAATAAGTTTTAGTAATGTATTTCGCCGTTTTAGGCTTGTCTCCTGTTTCAGCTTTCCAATTGTCCTCTTCCAGTTTTCTGTTAACCACACTAAATGCTATTTCCTCGGCAACCGTGTTCGTATCATGACCTTGACCATAATGTTCGTCGTACTGAAAAACGAAAGTTTGTAGGAAACATTGACAAAACATTAGCTGATATGAATCAAAGAAGCATTGGAAATAAAAAATAATAAGACCAGAGTATACATATATTTATTTCATTTTTCAATGGGTTTTCATAATACCGCCGGCGGATAATATGGTCAGGTATATATTGGCTTTTAACCAATCACATGCGGAGTAATTTTAAGGAATGGTGATACTTGTTGTTACAATTTACATGTTAATATTAGAGTTTAATAAGGGCAAGAGTTTAAACAGTGTATTTATTTGTAAAAGGAATAAGGCTGAATAACAAAGATACATCTCGATAAAAACGACACATTTTATTCTAACTCGTATATAAATAGAAAAAGGAATGATGTTTAAGTAGGGCCATACATGTATTAAATAAGTACCAAAAAAGAAAAGCACGTGTTACACTTACCGTTTCATGGTCAAAACAACTCAGAATGGCAAGAGCTTCGTGTAACTGTTTGCTTATTTTTGATACGTGCATACTTCCACGTGGTTTGCCTACCCTGCCAAGAGCCCTATTGCGTGTATTGTCGACGTACGTTTCAACCGTTGTATTAGTTGAACCACTTCGCAAGACCGCCGTTCCATGAGGTTTCCCTACTCTACCCAGCCTCCTGTTTAACGTGTTATCTGTATACACTTTCGGAATAGAAGATCGACTTCTCATATCACTTGACAATGTACGTTTGCAATCGTCATATCTGCACAATGGTTCTTGAGTAACAACCGCGGATTTATGATCCGTATGCGTTTTTGTTTTTTGATTTCTAAAAGAAGTATTTGTTGCTGGAAAACTTAAGTTGTTTCCACTTCCATAGCCACTACTGCAAGAGCTCTTTCCGGAGCTGGGCGAAGACGCATGTTTTTTAGGAAAATGACCGTTTGAAATAATATCGGTTGACGACGAACCGAAATTGTTAATACAACCAGGGCCAAAATTACCAGGTCTGCTTTCTTCAACTGTTATACATGAAAGGTTATCAGATCTAAAGAAATCACCATTTAACGTCGGACTTATGTTGTTACCACCTTCACAGCCACTTTTACGAGTGTAATTAGAACCTGTTGGCGGCGGGTTTAAGTCGTTACCACTTCCAACACCCCTATTACCCACTCCGTTCCCTTTACTTGGAGAAAGCATAGCACTTTTACATCTAGTTGATCTACTCTTCGCAGCAACCGTTGAACCGTGTCCACAAATCTCCCGATTACCAGCAATACCCGCAAATTCTGCATCACCTGTTGAAGACGGACTTAACTTGTGACCACTTCCATTACCCCTTCCTGCAGAACTACCTCGTCTTTCGACCATGCTTCCAACTGGCATTCCAACCCTACCAGAACGCCTATTGTGTGCATTGTATACGTACTCTCTTGGCATCTCGTTTGGTGCGCCTCTTAAAGAAAAGAACAGTGTAAATAACAAGACTGCTTCTCGTATAGTCTTTAATCTATTCTATTCTATTCTGTTTACTATTGCAGAGAAGCGCAAAGAACCGCAACTCGGTCTATATAGTATTCTAAATAAATGTAATTATGCTGCTTCTCGTACAGTCTTTTAAATACATTTATCACATAACATGTGGTGTGCGGGTGTAATAACACCATTCAATCTTTTCGATATTTCACTAGTGGTATAACATAACGTTAATAACGTCATGGACGTCACGTTAATGTACGTTTTCTGACGTAATGTGACGTTATAAGTTATGTAATAAATAGAATCTAACATTCGTTCTCATGCATTATTGAATTTATTAAACTCGTTTAATAAATTCAATAATGAATGAGTACTTATGTAAGATCCTCTATGTAATTAGTTTGTATCGTCAGTATCCACTCAAAATATCGGAGTTCGACAGCCTTTAGCCGAAACACTGGTGTTAGCTGCATCCAGCTATAACATGGGTTTATGACTGCCGACAGCTCACAACCTACAGCCAAAACACGGGGTTTAGCTTTTCAAAGTCGACCTCTGGTCGAAACATGCTGCGTGCGGACAGTCAACAGTTTCTTGCCAAATCATGGGGTCTTGGCAGCCGGCAGACGACCGTTGCTAGCCGAAACAACTGGAGTCAGATATTGAGAGGCTAAAAGACAGGACATCAGCTGATTCTACAGTATCTAGCCAAAACATGATGGATTGGGTTGTCTGTTTATAGTCGATAATCACTAACCAAAACATGAGGGCTGCTTCTGAACGTCGAAAGTCGCTACCATAAACATGGGTGGGTGGGTGGGGATGGAGGAGTGGGGTCGCTGCTGAACGTCGACAGTCACTAACCAAACCGAAAATGGGGATTGACCGATGACAATCGACAGTCACTAACCAACACTTGGGGGTTGTTACTGCCACTCAACAGTCATGAACCTTAACAAAAACATGGAAGTTGATTCTTGACAGTCAACAAAATCAAGCCATAGCTGGTGACAGTCAAAATAATCGAGCAATAGCTTGAGACAGTCAACAAAATCGAGTCACAGCTGGTGAAAGTCAACAAAATCGATCCCTAGCTGGCGACAATCAACAAAATCGAGTCATAGCTGGTGACAGTCAACATGATCGAGCCCTAGCTGGTGACAGTCAACATAATCTAGCCATAGCTAGTGACAGTCAATATAATTGAGCCATAGCTGGTGACAGTCAGCAGTAGCCTGCGAATAACGGGGGTTGGGGTTGACTTCTGACGGTCGACCGTCTCTGGTCAACGTTTGGTATCTTGGCTGGTGACAGTCGACAGTCGCTATCCCAAATATGGAGGCTTTGAACCTGACAGTCGACAGTGTCCAGCCACAACCGCGAGGTTGGGGGAGAGGACGGGGCTGCTGACAGTAGTCCGTCTATGGCCTAACTATGTTGGCTTGGCCTGCTGACGGTCGACATTCTCCAACCAAAACACGGGGTGGTTGCTGTCAGTCGACCATCACTGGTCAAAGTATGGAGGCTTGTTGGTTAGAGATTAGATTATGGCGGGGATTTCTTTATTTACACTGTCCTATTTTAATGGGATGACAGTAGGGTAAGTGTGAGGTTTGGTGCTCCCTTAAACCCTTAGTGGACTACTTTGCCACTGACCGTTCCAATGCGGTAGCCCTATTGTCAACCCTTTTGTGTTTGTGATGTCGTTTGCATTTATTATTACTTTTGCATTCTTGTTTGTCTGTTTGCGTGTTTGTTTCTGTGTTTTGTGGTTGACTGTCCTCCTTGAATGCTACTTTCCCTGTCCGATCTTTTTATATTTCTTGGCTGCGGACAATCGCCAGTCTCTTACCAAACATAGAGGTTGACTGTTGAAAGTCTGACAGTTACTAACCAAAACAGAGTGTGTGTTGCGGGGTTGGGTGCTACAGTAGGTCGACAGTCACTTACCAAACCCAAAACATTGGGGGTTGTCTGTTTACAGTCGATATTCACTAACCAAAACATGGGGACTGCTTCTGAACGTCGAAAGTCACAACCATAAACATGGGTGAGAGGGGAGGGGGGGGGGCTGCTGAACGTCGACAGTCACTAACCAAACCGAAAATGGGGATTGCCTGATGACAATCGACAGTCACTAACCAACACTTTCGGGTTGTTACTGCCAACAAAAACATGAAAGTTGATTCTTGACAGTCAAGATAATCGAGCCATAGCTGGTGACAGACAGACAACATAATCGAGTCATAGCTGATGAGAGTCAACAGAATCGGGCCATAGCTGGTGACAGTCAACTTAATCGAGCAATAGCTGGTGACAGTCAATATAATCGAGCCAAAGCTGATGACAGTCAACATAATCAAGCCATAGCTGGTTACAGTGACAGTCAACAGAATCGAACCATAGCTGGTGACAGTCAACCTAATCGGGCCATAGCTGGTGACAGTCAGCAGTATCAAACCAATAACGGGGGTTGGGGTGGGGCTGCTGAACGTCGATGTTTGGACTGCATAAGAAGTCGTGTTTATATCATATGTAAATGATTAACAGTTCATTTGGTTAAAACACATTGACATAGATAACTATAGTAACATGCATTTAACTTCATAGTGTTTTCTTTATTGAATGCAACATAATAATACCTGTACGTAAAAGAAAATATCGTGTTTCAGTGTTATACACATCTGTAAATATATACTGTTAGATAGACACACGTACTTGCCATTCTGGGCATACAATCTAGTAATTATTCGGTTTCAAGTAATACAATCTACAATATCGATTTCAACTTACCTGAACTGTTATATCCGATAAAGTATACACTCTGCAAATGAAAATCACACTAATCGTTATTAAACTATATGATTTTTTGAGAATAGCAGAATGTTTAAATTCCCGGAAAACATTCATATATCTCTATACGTTTGCTTAATCGCATGACTTATTACACTCTACCGATAACACGCAGGGTTTATATTGAACGTGTTCGGGTATGTATACTGAGTCAATAAAGAAAGATTTGTTTGTTTGTATGGTGTTTTACGTCATTTTCAACACATGTAAGGTTATATATGACTGTCGATTTTTTGTGGTGGAGGCAGACCAGCCTGCTTTCCTGGGTAGAACAAGTACTGTACACATTCCGCTATCCGTAATAAAGGAAGAGTGCAGTCAGTGAACATCTATTTTTGGAAATATACAAATGACAGATTTATAGGTAAAACAAGTTTTAAAAAAATGTTGTAAATTGCTGTTTTGCTGGAAATTCTCACGAATATCGATGTTTGAACACATAAATTAATGATGTAAAAGTTGGCAGCAATGTGATATAGTAATGACGTAGATTATGCACATTCAGGGGCATAGCTGACCTGAAATGCATGTGTAGACCCAATAAAATAGGCGTTCGTTTTCAAAACCCGTTTCTTAACCTTTAACCTCCTCCCCCACCCCAACACCCAACACACCCACCCTCCGGCTTCAGTGTTTATTTCATTTTTGGACTTTTATATTTTTCATTTTTCAAGTTGATGTGTCGGCCCGGTATGGCCTAATAGTAGCTACGCCGATGACATTTGATTGCACACTTCCTTTTTTGACTCAGTATATATCATAATGTACAACTTTCCTTCGTCAGTCGTCTATAAACAGCTTTGCACTGCCATACAGCCAACTTTTCAACGGGTGCTTGTGTTTTATGCTTTCTCTTGTAGTTTTCTACGCCCATGGGAGCGTATCATGTCATGGTGTGTTGTCTGTCCGTCTGGCTGGCTGTCCGTGTGTCATTAACGTTTCGCGGTTGTGGCAATTACATTCTATGTATAAAAGAGTATGGGAGAGGAACTTTGGAAACGGCCGAACACGATAAATATGAAATATTGCAATCTCGATTTGATTGAGGGTGTTCATGAGCGGTAGTGAAATATGCTTGCTACCGTTCACGCCCTCTTGCCCCGGGTTGAGCAGAACTCAATATTAATTTTAAAAAAAATCAATTGTACAGAAGGTATAAAACATTGTACACAACTTCAGCGTGATCCATAGAATACATCTCATTATCTGATAAAGACATATACCTCTCTTATTCATAGTTTTGAATTATTTCCCTTTGAAAAAAGTTTGACCTGGTACTTACCTTGCATATTAAAAGTGATTGTGGCTAACAACTTTCGAGGTATACTGAAAGGAAAAAGAAAAGCGACACGGGAATTTCCGCTATATATTCTATGTACAATATGCTGCTGTTAATCGAATGGTTCATGGCTACGTAACTTGAGATCTTTCCTTTCGGAAAAAAAGACTAAAACAACACGTAACACAGCAAATAGTATTCCTGCAAAGTTTCATTATTGACAGAGTATGCATTTGGCTCAAGCATTTGAGCAAACTTAGGATGCAACATTTTACAACATTTTGCAAACTCTTTACGTTAAATACAGTACTGAACCGGCTGAATTTTTCAGAGGAACTTCAACATTTATGAATTTCTTGTTACAACGTGTACTATAATAAAATCGTCTACAGCATCACAGTTGTGTCCTTTCTCTAACTGCAACTTCTTTTTTCTAAACATCTTGGGATTTCCTTGGAATGTATATATGGAATTAAGTGTGCAGTATATACAATATTTAGCGGGAATTCCCGTGTCGCGTTTCTTTTTCCTTTCAGTATATGAGGTGTACAATAATGAAACTGTGCACGCATCGTCAACATTATATTATGACTATAGCTGAATGTGGCCAGCAACTCTCTGATTCATATTTGTTAATTATTTATTTTTGAAAAGGTTTAAAGGGACACATGACAATCTTGATTTGTTTAAAATTAGCGGCATTCCGTTGGTTTTCGTACATTTTGTTTTTATGTCTTACTAACCGTCATAAATATTGCACCAATAATATATTTAAACATTTGGTAAAATAAGAAGACAACTGAAATCTCGTTTTTGTATTAAATTATATGAAAGCAGTTTTAAAGTCAGAATGATACAGGATTAATAAATCGAGCTGCTAAGTTTAATGTTTGATACAAAACTTAAGAATGACGTGTGGCCCTTTAACCTGCAACTTATCCTTCAAATTTTCAGGTTACAACTATGAAACTGTGTATACACATCTTCAGCATGTTTCAGTGAAATCTGTAAAAGTTCCATGTTTTATTTTTAAATATTTCCCTTTAATAAAACCTTGACCTGGAACAGAACCTTGCCTTTTACACAGGTAAGTGTTGCTAATAACTTTCAAAGTATTAGGTCTACAACAATGAAACGACGGGCGTATATGCCCAGCTTTGCGATGCTCTGGGTTTCAATCTATCTATGTCGATTTCTGGCCGATTGAACAAAGCTAATTGAGCTGACGAATTTAAAGGGACACATGGCATTCTTGGGTTTTGTATTAAACATTACAAATTAGTAGAATCGACACTTTCCTACTTACAAGTTAAGCTCACAGTGGGATTCGAACCCGCGACGGTGAGAGGTAAACATGTTTACAGCGCAACATCGTTAACCTCAAGACCACCGAGGTACTTAATTGTTATTTGCATGGCTACCATACTTCCTTCAGACCGCCTTTTATATAAAAGAAATTTAAAACAAAACCGCTTTTTTTAAATCAGTACGTTTGATCTTCTTGTATATTTAACTTACTTAATTTGTCAGAATAGAGTATCTACAACAATAAAGAACGTTTTAACGTTATGCACGCCGTAGTAAACCGTCCAAGGGAGTGAATGCGTAAACAAGTCAATAGCATCGTAGTATCGGAATTCAAACCAAAAGTAGAAGCAGCTTTTTCTGGAAACGGTGTTTACCATAAAACCTTGAAACTGACCCATATAAACAATGTATAAGGGTGCAATGACTTGGGTTTTCGTGTTCGTTTAACTGATTAGTAACTCGGCAAATGTTAAAGGGACACAGGACAATCCTGCTTTTGTGTTTTAAACTCGTGGCGTCCCGTAAGTTAGTGGTCGTTTTTGCCACTGACCGTTCCAAGACGTAGCCCTATTGTCTACCCTGTTATATTTTGCCTTTTATTCATCTTTGTAGCTGTTGTTTGTTTCTTTGCGTGTTTGTGGTTGATTGCGGTCCTTGAATACTCCATTTCCTGTTCGACTTTTTGTATGTACGTTTCTACATTACGTATTTACACATCCTTATTAATACTTATTTTAATAGTTACAATAATTTTTGCATATTCTACTAAGTAACTATTGAGTAACTATATATTAACCAATACTTTATTTAAACCTATGAATACAAAATTGAAAACTCCAAGTTGTATTTCCTCTATTTGATTATATGCAAACAGATGTATTTAGTCAAAATAATACTTGATTTGAATAGTGAGTTTTGTACTTCAAAATTGCCTGTGTCCCTTTAAAATCAATAGACGCGCTTATTAGAGATCGAATTGAACCTTAAATGATACATTGTTATACCATATACGAAATCGTAACCCTCATTTAAAAAAAAGTAGGACATTTTAATGATTCGTGAGAAATGTGTATATATGAAAGCTATTTTTTTGCTATGATGAAAGAAAGGAAGAACTCAGTGAGTGAGTGAGTGGGTGAGTGAGTGAGGGAGGGAGGGAGGGAGGGAGTGAGTGAGTGAGTCGATGTGTCGATTCTTACGGATAGCGGAAGGTGTACAGTAATGGTTCTACCCAGGTTCTACCCAGGAAAAGTGGGTGGTCTACCCCGACCACAAAAGCAAATCGACCGGTTCCTGTTCGATAGCTATTTCTGTTTTCATTTTATTTAGAAATGATGTCTCGTCTGCTCTCACTGGATCAATATACTATTTTATGGAGCAATTCATTTCGCATCAAAACAAAACAACTGAGTAAAAAAAAATCAATCTTTTTGGATATGAAGAGCACAATTTCTGCTATATAAGTATTCTTTCAGACATCAGTGGTGTTGAATAACTGTCATGTACTATATGGTTGACAAAATATGCATTTGGTTAAAAATGCACTTGACCATATCCCATTAAATATGGCGGACCAATAGTCCATCATTTGTTTTGCTTGAAATGATTCATAACTCAATGAAAAATATGAGATGGAAGTGGGCCTACTGCTTCTGGTTAGCGGATGACTTCTGTTAACAGTTATATTCAACCGAAGTTTGGTTCACTATCTTTGATAATCAAGCAAACACCATCAATCAATATCGCAAGCTTCGATTTTATTTAATATCACACCCCGTCAAAGATATTATTGGTTAAATATTAAAGATTTAAACTAAACCTGATAACACCCGAAACTACTTACTAAAATTAAGTGTTATTGCCTATATAAGCGCTGATTTGCTCATGTCGGTCAATGATTAAGGACAATACCTCTATGTAGTGCATGCGTCAAATGCCAGCCTTCAGTTGGTAGTGATGATATGCCAGCCTTCAGTTGGTAGTGATGATATGTCAGCCTTCAGTTGGTAGTAATGATATGCCAGCCTTCAGTTGGTAGTGATGATATGCCAGCCTTCAGTTGGTAGTGATGATAGGCCAGCCTTCAGTTGGTTGTGGTGATATGTTGCCAGCCGTCAGTTGGTAGTGATGATATGTTGCCAGCCTTCAGTTGGTAGTGATGATATGTTGCCAGCCTTCAGTTGGTAGTGATGATATGCCAGCCTTCAGTTGGTAGTGATGATATGTTGCCAGCCTTCAGTTGGCAGTGATGATATGTTGCCAGCCTTCAGTTGATAATGATGGTATGTTGCCAGCCTTCAGTTGGTAGTGATGATATGTTTGAAGTTTCATTGCAGTCATCACAAAAGCCGTAGAAGCGATGAGCACACAAACTTTTCATCATAGAAATTCGAAGTTCTACGAGACATACCTCTGGAAAATAGTCTCAGTCGAAATGCATTGAAATACATTTTAAGTTGACAAGTGGCGAGGATATATGTGCAATTTATCTGCAATCGGCGCAAAGGCATATTTTCACAGAAATTTAGAGTACAAGGGGGTTATACTTATGGTAAAATGATAGTCGCAGTCTATATCATGTATATAATATATTTTGCAGACGAAGTGATTTCTATATAGACCCCACTTGTTCAAGGCATTGTACCTTAATAAGACGACTCTTGAAAACGTTTGTTTTCCTCTGTATATGCCTATGTCAAACATACAACACCTGTGGAGCAACCAAATTTTACATTACGTTGTCCGAGTATTAACTTTCATACCCCATCCAACCCCTTCTTCAAAAAGCGAAAACGGGGTTGGCTGGTTGCATATTGTAATAAAATGAAAACATTTAATAGGTAATTGCAAACAGGTTATCGCATGTTGTTAGTAAAATGAGTTTTTAAACGTGTTTAAACCCCGGAATATCCGTTATAAAATCCTCTAATATAAGCTTTCAAATCGCTTAACATTTTGGAATTAAGGCGGGACCACGTAATGAACCCGGTATCACATTTTAAAAAACTCGTGGTACGGCAAGATTGATTTTTTGAATATTGAGTTCTGCTCAACCCTGGGCATGAGGGCGTGAGCGATAGCTAGCATATTTCACTACCGCTCATGAACAGTCTCAATCAAACCAAGACTGCAATATTTCGATTGTGTCGTGCTCGGCCGTTTCCAAAGGTCCATTATCACATTCTTTTTTTTACAATTTTCCCTAAATAATCCTATGAGATCAAGTATATGTATACTACTCAAAGTTTGCTAAGCACCAAGATTCAAATCGACATTTTACGGTGGCTGGTTTAACCGACAGCATAAAACACAACAAATAATTTTGTTTTACGATACATTTATGTGAAAAACAAATGGTCGAGAACCATAACTTATGCTAAAGTCAATATTAGACGTCTAGACCTTGCAGTTTCAGGAGAGATGATGAAATAGCAAACATGTGACCATGGGAATCGACAACTTGTGAACACAGGGTCACCCTTTAAACAAACGTGTCGCCATCAACGTATGCTTTATGCAAAATATTAAGGCTCTAGGTTATGTGGTTTCGTTGTGTTTGTTGTTGTGTCGTCCTAAAATGCTACTTTTCTTGTTCGATT